>SNQJ01S0023180.1:109619-158642 GCA_010110895.2 Picea sitchensis | reverse complement strand
GGGTGGGTTAGTTTGTTGCATGGGTGGGTAATTCATTTGATTTGGATATTTCATTTGATTATAGGGAGGGTAACTCATTTGATTTAAAGAAGGATAGTTATTCCAACGATTAGAAGATGTAAATGGCATGTTAGGATTCATACCTTGTCCCCGCGGTTGCCATTGTCTTCTCTGTGTCAGCAGATAGACAGCTTCAACTTCTTCATCAGTTGGTTGTAATGTTGCCTTGATTCCTAGTAGAGAAGGACATTGTTGAGTCTCATGATCTTTATCACAGATGGTGCAGATTGGATTTTTGTCCAATGGACATTCCCTTCGTGGGTTCTTGTCTCTGCATTTAGAACAAAAGATGGACAGAGCTTCTTCTGCTTCTACTTACTTCTTTTGAATCTGCAGGGTGTCAATTTGTGAGGAAAAAGAGCTTAACATTTCAGTCTTAAAACCTTCAAGTAAATTACCTATTTCATCTCTTGTTGATCCCCCACTGGCTGATTTTTGGACTCTTGAAAATGTGGTGTCCCTGCTATTTGATCTATTTCTTGAAGCTCCTCTTGAACATATTTTACATAGGTTAACAATTTCATCGTATGATTCCTTAGATATGTCCCCTTTTCCAAGCATATTCAACATATCTAGACAGTCATCCCTTACTCCTTTTAATAATATAGTTTTAAGAATATCTTTACTTACGTTGGGGTGACTGGATCTTTGTAGATTATACTGTAGCCTTTCTACGAAATCCTCCAGATTTTCGTCCTCTTTCTACATCATCTTAAATAGTTCCTCCATTTTTTCTCTTGTTCGGAAATAGTCTTGGTATTTATTCAGAAAATTTTGTTTCATTTGATCCCATGTTGTGATTACATGGCCTCCAAGACTCATGAACCATCTTAGTGCATTTCCTTTCAATGTTGCTAGAAATAGCTTTAATTTTTGAGCATTGGAAATGTAATCATAACTTATGCATAATATATCAAACTCAAAAAGGAATTCATCAGGATCCTCTGAAGACAAACCATGAAAGTTAGGTAGTGTTGAGAGTGCAATGTTCTTCATGGGGTCTACCCCTCTAGGAAGATCACCAATAGGAAATACTAATGTGGAGAAAGAGATTTCATCATTTACCTCTCCGTCAGGACCTGCTTGTTCTTCATGATGCAATTCTTCATTGTACTCATCCATGTTTTCTTCTGTCTGCTCCCCTGCTGTGCTTGCTCTATCCTCAATGTTTCCTGTTGGTTTCTTGACTATCTCAGGTCTCCAAACTTCTTTCCTCGTTTCAAAGTTGGCTTGAAATGAAGGCTGGGATTTTTGTTTTCGAGTGTTTGGTCATTGAGCAACAGATTCAGACTTTGATATAATCTCATCAATATAAGCCTTTCTTCCTCCTCTTCCTCTGCCCCTGCCACCTGTAGGGTCAGTGTCTTTGGGTTATCCGCATCCTCTCATGTAATCTTTGTATCTGAAAAATCATAAGTGATTTTGAAATCTATAATTACCTTCCCCGGCAATGGCGCCAAAATGTTAGTCACTATAATTTCTTATTTAACTAAACAATCAAGTGCTACATAAATTGTCAACCCAGGGAATTTTGTTTATTTCAAAGGTAATCACGCATTATATATGCTCAATCTCAAAAGAAACCTAGAGTTGTAGTAAAAACATATTAATCGCACTTTGCCTTGAGCAAATTGAAGTTCTAACTTGAATTACAGGAAAGCAACCTACCTATTGCAGAGCTCAAAGTTTAAAGGAATGATTAATTGAAGAATCCTGGATTACATTAAATTAACAACAAGATACTGCAATAGGAAAGACCAAATATTTTGTAACCAGAGAACAGAACCCTATTCCCTAAGCATGAATCTTCAGCACCTGTTTCCAATCATCACACACTCTCATGAACTCATTACTGATTGAAATGATTGACACACATTGAAGGTTAACTAACTCTGAATAGAAAACATAACCCTATTCCCTAAGCAGGAAACTTCAGCACTTGTTTCTGATTAGCACACTTTCATGAATTCATTAAAATAATTGACATGTATTGAAGGCTAACTATTTCTAACAGAGAACAGGACCCTATTTCCTAAGCAGGAATCTTCAGCACCTATCCCTAATTACCAAACTTTCATAAATTCACCAAGCAGGATTGCTAACTAGAATGATTAATAGAAAACCAAGCATGAATCATATGAAAACAATGTAACAATCGATAAAGCAGAGTTTCAGCAAGACAGAGTTCAGTAAAGTAGTGTTTCAGCAAAACTGAGTTCAGTAAAGTAGTGTTTCAGCAAAACAGAATTTAATCAAGGCATAAACAGAAATAACACTAACACTCTACAAAGCTAATGGGTGAATCTTGTGAAGAAGGTGGGCCCTCCCTTCTCACAAGATTCCCCTGAAACGAAAGGAACTAGAGGAAAATGCTCAGAACAATCTTTTACTCATCTGTCAACTGTGTCACATTACAATCTAAAGTGAAACACGTCCCTCTCTATGAAATCCTTTCTTAGCAAAAAGAAGATGATCTCTAATGATGATTTCCTCTTATTTAAAGAGGAGAATCCCTTTGATACAATTTGATCAACAAATTACAGGTGTACATCTGAGTCCTATTCTTAGTCAGATCGACTTTCTAAACTGGAATAGGATATCCTAGTCTCCCGCAACAGAATGCTATTACAAGAGCTTAGTGAGGTGTTTTTGTTGTGGTTGGAGTAACAGCTTCTTTATTTTTCTTCTTGTTACTGCTGTGTATGTTGTTTCAACATCACAAATCACGGGATGTTTCAGCCACGGGATTTGCGTTCTGACTGTTCCAGCAACTTGGTCTCAGGCAGTAGCGATGGTTAATGCTAGCTCAAGGTGCAGCTGTTGTGGTCAATCTGTGTGAGTTCTTGTTTCAGCATCGTTGACCACGTACTATGTAACAACTTCTTGTTGTTTCAGCATCCTTGGCCACAGACTGTGTAACAACTTCTTCTGTGTGAGTTGTTTTTTCAGCATCATTGACCATGGAGAGTGTAGTGGCTTCTGTATGAGTTGTCGTTTCAGCATTGTAGACCATGAAGAATGTAACAACTTCTTTTGTGTGAGTTGTTGTTTGAGCATCATTGACCATGGACTATGTAATAGCTTCTTACTGTTTCAGCAACAGGCCTCAATGCTAATCTATAGTTCAAACTGTTTCAGCACTTATACATTTCTGATCAATGGCTAAGTACGAGAGTAATGTAAAATTATATGCAAAACAAATTAAACATATAGTAAAGAGAAGAGAGTTATATACCTTCGGAAATATAGGGTAATGTGATAATGTGAGTTTAAATGTGAGTGAAACAAGGTGTAAAGATAGCAAAAAGTGTGGCCAAAAAGGTACATTGTATGGTCCTAACACCTTTATGTACTTGAAGATAGTTTGAGATCCTACATTCATGGATCTTGTTTTTCCTCTTTTGTAATTAGATCATATTATTGTGGATCTAGGAATTAATTCTCTTTCTTAAGAGGGAGTGAGGAAAAACTATATAATGCCTTATGTGAGCCCTATGTAAGAGGGAGAGTAATGGAGAATGAATGAGTGGGGTTAGAGAGACATAGTGCTACTACTCCTATGCATTTAAGAGATTTATTCATGTAAGGTATTATCCTTCTTGATGTATGGAGAGGTATAAGTGTGAGCAGTCTTCTTGAATCCTCATTGAAGGAGAAGGCATCTCTTATGTAATCACCTATGAGAAGGTCCCAACATATTCTGAAGAGGGAATGAAAGTGATCCATATTCCAATTCAAGTGGATCTGATGATATATCCCAAGAGGGGTGAACTCCGTTACCAACATTGGTTGTCTGTCTTGCTTGTCTTTTGATGTGATTTATTCTATTTTGAGTTCATGTGTGTTATGTATTATTTTTTACAAGCATGGTTAATCATGGATCCATCGGCCTTTTAATCCTTATGAAAATATTTCTTCAGAAAATCATTTTTGATTGAAAACTTGCGTAGAGTAAATTACTCACCCATTTTCAGATCATGTGGTATCAAAGCTAGGCTGAATGCTTTGTAGGATGGGAAAAGGAGCGAAGAAAGAAAAAAGAATTCAAGAATTAGACGATATAAATCACATCATTCAAACTAAAAATGCAGAGTTGAGGAGGCTTTTGCAGGTTGCAGAAGAAGAGAATAAAGAGCTTCAAGAAAGGTCTCAGCTTCATGGAGAATTCCTCAATGGAATTATTGAAGAATTAACCCTCGGATTGCAAAACAAGGATGATCTCTTGGCTAAGTTGCATCATGGTGAACGAATGTAAGACAAAGATCCTTCTATCATAGATGCACAAACTCAAACCAAGGTATATGATGTTTCGTCATGTTCAATGTTTTCTCATTATGAAACTAATGTGGGCATGAAGATCCTCATGAAGATGGGAAACAAAGGAGGTGGACCTGTCATTCATGGCCAAGGAATCACTCAACCATTAGAGGTGGTACAAAGACCACAATTTGCAGGTTTTGGATACGATCAAGAGGAGATTGGAGAGTGCTCAAAGTCCATTGAAGCAAGAGCCACTTCAAAAACCTTTTCTACATCATTGGATTCCAAGAGTGGAGTCAAATCATCTATTTAGATCTACAACAAGGATAAGCTTTGAATGTATAAGGGTCATGTTCATTCAAATTCTTTCTCTGATTTTAAGAAGCATGATTCCTTCAAAATGCAAGCTTGCACTTGATCTTCTAACCGTGATGTAGACAAAGATCACAAGAAGAAAACTTGGGTAAAGAAGATGAGCATGTCCACCGAAAGTGGGACAAGTGTTGTCCCTTGGTAATGGAAGGAAGTGAAGAACAAGGAAGCAAAGGTAAAAAGAGAGATTCACGGAAGACACAGTGACTGTCACTAGGTCAAAGTGAGAAAAAGAATAGAAAAGATGGAGCAAAGTGCGGAAAGGCAAGCCGTTGGATGAGGATATTGAGGATGACAGATCAACAAGGAAGATGGACTGAGGATGACTCAAGAAGTGGAAAAAGACAGCATTAGATGCCTTGGAGAACCGCGAGATGAAGAAGGCAAGACAGGTTGGCGAAGCCCGTAAAGAATGGGTCAAGTTGACCTAGGGTTGTAGACACCTAGGGTTTTGGTAATTAGGGTTTTGACACCTAGGTTTCGACCTGAGGCTGTCGGTGAGGGATTGTAATGTATAAATAGAGGTTGAGAGGACCAAGGTCGGGTCAGTACCGTGGTTGAGCCTTGTTATCGATTATTGTTCATTGGGAGAATATTGTATTATGGGTGAGAGAAGTGTTAAGAGAGAGAGTCTTCTGGTATTGTAAGATCTTCAGTTGGTTGTGAAGATCGAGTCCTGCAGCTCGGTGCATAGGAAGGGAGAGAAAAAGAGAGATAAAGAGAGAGGATTTGTTGGCCAAGAATGCAGTTCAAAGCTGTAAGATTTATCTTAATATATCATAAGCACAGTTCTGTGGACATATCCCTAGAGAGAGGGTGAACCACGTACATTTGTTGTTGTGTGTGTGATTGATGCTTTGAGGTCTGATGTGGTTATATTGTTATCTGCATTATTTTATTAGATCAGATCTATAGCTGGGAAGGATAGATCTAGCTAGTTGAATGATAGATGCATATTATGTTGCTATTGTAATAAGAACCACTTGATATTCCCCTGCTTGTAGACATATCTATCCTTCAACTCCCTCATAGTTGCTTTGGGTGAGACAGCATATGCTTTGCAGGTGCTCCTGAAAGGGCCAGTAGCTAGGGCTTGTTGGTGTGCTCTTAGAGATGAACCCTGGGTCTACCCCTGTGCCAGCAAATGGTTCCATTGTCGGGACCAGAATATTTTTAAGGGAATGTCAAGGTGGTTCCCGTCGAAGAAAGAGATTCAGAAGTGGATAGAGGATTAGGAGAACGACTTCGCTGAAGCCGAGAACAAGAACCCTAAAATAAGCATTGATGATTGGATACAAAGATACATCTTCACCAACATTCATGAGATCTTCTTTGGAGGAATCCATCAGGAGCTACATGAGTGGTTGGCTACATTAGCTGACACACATTTTGAAATCAGATCTAGACCTCCTGTGGTTTGGACACCAACATTGATCTAGAAGGTCAAGAGAGTCGAAAACATTGTATCCAGAGCAGTAGATCATTGGTTTGATAGTACCATCAGAGGGTATATCACTGAGTTTGTTGTTGACAGAATAGAATCGTATAGCCAAGACAAGAGATAATTCTTCAAAGGACCTAGAAGAAAATTTTTGCACTTCCTAAAGCTAAGAATCAAGATGTTCTTCCATGAAAACCACATATTGAAGATACAGTAGATTGATCGGACCTGAAAAGGATAATGTTCAAGATCTTGGACAACAACAACGACACAGAAGCAGGACATATGCATGGTGGGAAAGTACTCTGAGGAGTTCACCTTGAGAACTTGTTTAAGAAAAACTATGGAGAAGAAGGTTTCTATAGTGGAGAAGAGGTATATCTAACCGACGAAGAGCATCCAGAGCCCACTAGAACAAAATAAGGGGAAACTAAAGAACTGCACCAAAGCAAGCCAGAAACCTTAGGAACTGCACGAACTACTAGAGTAAGTAACATTAATCCTCATGTTGTCCCAACAATACTTAGTAGTCAGAATACTCAGAACCACCATAGTCTTCATAGTACTGTTACTAGTATCTCAGCATCTACTAAGACAAGAACCCTAGTCAGTTTTATGGCAGATGAAATGAGACTCCCTATCTTTAGAGGAGATCGATCTGAAGATCCAGATCAACATTGGTTTCTGTGTGAGTAATCTAACTCAGAAGAAGCATTGGAGAACTGGAAGAACCAGATGTACGAAGTATATACAAGAAGATGTTCTAGGCTAACTAGAGAAGTTCACTGGATTGGCACAATAGTGAGTAATCTAGCCACATTTGATGGGTTGAACCCCTTAGAAAAATTCTTATCAGAATTTGAGACAAGTGTACCAACACAACAGAAGCTATTGGAAATGGACGAGGCCATGAAAGGTACACTAACAAGATGGTGGGGTACACATAAAAGAAATATTACAAACTAGACACAATGCCAAACTTTGATGACAACGCAGTTTTCAGCACAAGTAGGAACCTACGAAGCACATTACACAGGTCGAATCTGCCCAAAGGACCATGTACAAAGCTGTAAAGAGGCTTGGATTGACATTCCTAGATAACAATGGGTACACAGATTCGTCAATACGCTAGATACCACCCCGATTAATTGGTACCTTCAAGCAGAGATGTGGCTTGTCACTTCAGAATGGGAAGGTATGATCCAGAATTTTATAACCACCCTTTTGTTTGACAGTGAATTTCCTTATGTAGATCAAGCACTACAGATGGTGAGACAGAAAGTATTTAAGGAGATATTTGGCCTCCCTTTGGAGCAAGAAGAGCATGAATGGACTGTGCCCCTCCAGAAACTGTAGACCTGCTACAACATTAATGTCGATAAGGACGATGATCCAAGGAAGGTGAATATCACAGAAACAAAAGGTCAGAGATATGTGGAAGGACCATGAGTTGAACTTCCATTCATTAGACAACCGATAAAGATAAATAAATTCAATATTGGGGCAGAGGAGACACCAAAGATTTCCAATTTTGAAGATTACTGGGACGTTGCTACCACTGACAAAATCATAGAATTATTGCACGAGTATCAGGACTTGTTCCCAACCAAGTTCACTGATATGAAGGGAATAAAAGGACCTATGGGAGAAATGAGAATACCTTTGAAGCCATATGCGAAGCCAGTCAGGAAAAGACCCTACAAATTGAACCTGAAATATAAGGAAAAAAGTGAAGATTGAGCTCGACAGAATGTTGGATGTAGGGATTATTGAACCTGTTGAAGAGTCGGAGTGGATTAGCCCCATGGTATTGCAAGATAAGAAGACAGGTGAGATCAGGATTTGCATATATCTCAGGAAGCCGAGTGATGCTTGTCTACATTATCCTTTCCCTACACCTTTCACAAACAAAGTGTTGGATAACATGGGAGGCCAAGAAGTATATTATTTTACAGATGGGTTTTTAGGATACCATCAGATCCACATAGCCAAGGAGGAATGTCATAAGACTACATTTTCCATGGAGTGGGGATCCTACCAGTATAAAATAATTCCATTTGGACTGAAGAATTCCCTAGACATCTTTTCCAGGGTGGTGGTTGAAGCATTCAAAGAATTTTTGCATAAGTTTTTAGAAGCATACTTTGATGACTAGACTATTTTTAGTTTGTTGAAAAATCATATTGAATGTCTAAGGATAATGTTGGATAAATGTAGGCAGTGTCAAATTTCTTTGAATTTGAGGAAGTGCTTCTTCTTCTCACAATTTGGAGTATTATTAGGTCATATTGTATGCAAGCAAGGATTGTTGGTGGATCCGTAAAAAATTGCAATTACAGTTGATTTACCACCACCTACATCAGTCAAACAACTGCCCATTGTGTTAGGACATACTCGCTATTATAGGAAATTTATCAAAGGATATGCTCAGATTACTGTGCCAATGGAGAAGTTATTAAAGAAAGACTGTCAGTTTGGTTGGACAGAAGAATTCTAGCAGAGCTTCGACACACTGAAACAAAAGATAGTCACTGCGCCTATTCTAGTCTTTCCCAACTAGAGAAAGGAATTTCATGTGCATGTTGATGCATCTTATATTGCATTAGGAGAAGTACTGGCACAACTTGGAGAAGGGAACATTGATCATCCATTAGCATTTGCCAGCAGAAAGCTATCCACAGCTGAAATCAATTACACTACTACAGAGAGAGAGGGACTAGCCATGGTGTATGCATTGCAAAAAATCCACAACTACTTGTTGGGAGGGCACTTTAAAATGTTTTTTGATCACTCTGTGTTGAAGTACCTAGTCAACAAGACAATGTTGGGGAGGAGAATATGCATATGGATTCTCCTGTTTCAAGAATATGATTTTGAGATCATAGTTAAGCCAGGAAGAATGAATAAGGGCCCAGACCACCTGTCGAGGTTGGAGCATGGTGAAGAACCTACCATTCTGGAGGATACACTACCAGATGCACAACTTCTCTCCATTAGAAATATTTATAACCACTTAGCAGACATAGTCCAGTTCCTGTCAACAGCAATGGCTCTAGCAGAGTACACAATTCCGTAGAAGAAACAACTAGTGGTGCACGTTGCAGATTTTCACTGATAGTTGGTTAGCTATATAAAATGGGACCTGATGATATCCTAAGAGGATGTGTGATGGAGGCAGAATTCCCTATGATCCTCAAATAATCTCATGAAGGCATTGCAGGAGGAAATTACGCAGAAGGTTCTGGGAGCTGGCCTTTGGTGGCCTACGTTACACAGAGATTCTAAAGAATATACTAGAGCATGCGATGTATGCCAACGAGTTGGAAAACCATCCCCAATAAATGAGATTCCATTAGCACCACATATGACCCTACAAGCATTTGAAAAATGGGCCATTGACTTCGTGGGACCTATAAACCCACTGGGAAAGTGCACATGAGAAAGGTATATTATCACTGCGACAGAATACCTGGCTAGATGGTCCGAAGCAAGACCAGTCAAGGACTGTAGTGCAGCTACAGCTGCACATTTTATATTTGATGACATAATAACCAGGTTTGGATGCCCTAAGCTCCTTATGAGTGATCAAGGTACACACTTCATTAATAAGACAGTTGAAGCCCTGACTGAAGAATTTGCAGTCCACCATCAGAAAAGTACACCTTACCATCCACAAGAAAATGGAACGGTTGAAGTATTCAACAAGATCTTGGAGACAAATTTGACAAAGATTTGCAGCTTGAATAGGGATGACTGGGATTTAAGAGTACCAGCAGTACTATGGGCTTATAGAACCACTTCCAAGAAATTAACAATGCAGACCCCTTTCAAGTTGGTTTATGGTCTTGAAGTTGTTTTCCCAATGGAGTACTTGGTACCAAGCTTAAGAATTACTACATTTACAGACATGGATGATATTGGTGCTATTAATGAGAGACTAGCACAGTTGGTCGAACTAGACGAAGACAAATTCATTGCATGCTTCCATCAACAAATTCAGAAGGAACGAGAAAAGTCCTATCATGATAGACACATCAAGAAGAATATATTCAGGAAAGGTGATTTACTACTGGTATATGACAGTAAGTTTATCAAACACCCTGGGAATTTCAGAATGCATTGGCTCAGACCATATGAGATTTCCTATGTTACAGAAGGAGGAGCTACACGGCTGAAGACATTGAAAGGAGACTGGAAGGAAGGCTGGTGAATGGGAGTCAGCTGAAGTTGTACTATGACAACTAGTTGCCTCTTATCTCTCAGTAGAATAAAAAATACAAGGCTCCAGGTACCAGGTGCAGTTGAAACTGGGTTCCAGACACAGAAAAGACAGTCTACACAAGGATGGAAAGGAGGCATAAATAAGAAAGAAAGGATTGCACTGTGTAGTCGAAAGTCGAAGTAAAACAAGAGGATCAGATCTCAAGTGCCTTGGGATGAGTCACAGGTGAGTTTTGGGGGCTTGTTGGCCCTTGGTTATGAAAGGAAGAAAAGAACAAGGAAGAAAAGGTAAAATCCAAGCTTTGCGGGAGACACAGTGACTGTCACTGGGTCAAAGTGAGCAAAATAACAGAAAATATGGAGCGAAGTGCGGAAAAGAAAGTCATTGGATGAGGAGATTGAGGATGACAGATCAACAAGGAAGATGGACTGAGGATGACTCAGGAAGTGGAAAAATCTAGCACTAGATGGCTTGGAGCACTATGAGATGAAGAAGGAAAGACAGGCTGGTGAAGCCCAAAAAGAATGGGTCAAGTTGACCCAGGGTTGTAGACACCTAGGGTTTTGGTAATTAGGGTTTTGACACCTAGGTTTCAACTTGAGGCTGTCAGTGAGGGATTGTAATGTATAAATAGAGGTTGAGAGGACCTAGGTTGTGTCAGTACCATGGTTGAGCCTTGTTATCAATTATTGTTCATTGGGAGAATATTGTATTATGGGTGAGAGAAGTGTTGAGAGAGAGAGAGCCTTCTGGTATTGTAATATCTTCAGCTGGGTGCACAGGAAGGGAGAGAGAAAGAGATATGGAGAGAGAGGATCTGCTGGCCAAGAGTACAGATCAGAACTGTAAGCTTTATCTTAATATATCATAAGCACAGTTCTGTGGAAGTATCCCTAGAGATAGGGTGAACCATGTACATCTGTTGTTATCTATGTGATTGATGCTTTGAGCTCTGATGTGGTTATATTGTTATCTGCATTATTGTATTAGATCAGATCTATAGCTGTGAAGGATAGATCTATCTAGTTGAATGATAGATGCATGTTATGTAGTTGTTGTAATAAGAACCACTTGATATTCCCCTGGTTGTAGACATCTCCTGTCCTGCAACCCCCTCATAGCTTCTTCAGGTGAGACTGTATCTACTTCGCAGGTGCTTCTGAAAGGGCCAGTAGCTAGGGCTTGTTGGTGCACTCTTGGATCTGAACCCTGGGTTTTCCCTTGTGCCAAAAACAAGACAGAAAGAACCCCTTTCACATCCTCATGACAAGGATATTATGTTAAAGAAGAAGTGAAGGAACTATTTCACTCATTGCAAGATGAGTGGGCATTGGATTGGAAAATGTTGGAAAGTTCATCCTCATCTTTTTCCAAAACATGGCAAGAGAGTCGTACAAGCTCCTGTAAGGAAGGAGGAAGAATATGAAGGAGTTGTCGAGTGATAATAATCCCAAAATCAGTTCTTCAAAAGGATCAACATTCGTTTGAATGGATTAGTAAGAAATGGTTAGAATATTTACAAAGCTAAGTTTATTAATTTTCTTTGGAGCATTTGATGTGATCAAAATATAGTGGGAGGAATCCATACAAAGTTCTGCCTCTTTTGCATCATTCTTGATTAGAGGCCATTGGTGAATTGGATGGTCTTTTGTCCACATTGGCAGGATTTAGAAGTCAACATTTGAATGGATCTAGCCATTCAAGAGACATTCGTCAAGTGGACCATATCCATGAGAGATATGATAGATAGAAAGGTGAAAGAAAGAACATAAAGACTTCCAATATTAAGTCTCCCCAGTCTTGTCATACCCTACAAGTCAACATATATGAACATGGGTTTCTTGGCACGATTCACTTTTACAGGAATGTTGGAGGGGTTCACATATGCCATATATTTTATGCTTATTGTTGAATTACAACACTGAGAAACAACAGGGAAGGTTGTGTGGTGTAGCAGATATAGATCATAGTCCCACCAACAGATGCAATGGAAAACTGTAAATTCCATATGATCCCAGATCTGCGTCTGAGTTTATTTTTCAAAGTATGTTTCAAAAAAAAACTGATGTAGTCGACCTCTTTGTGTATAGATAGATAATACACTAAATAGAATGACCAAATTTCGAAATATTCTTGGTGTGTAATGCTTATATACTTCAAAGGTGAAGAAGAACATATATAGTATTGATGCATGAATCCATTGTCACATGTTACGAGGAAAATCTCTCTATGTCTAGGGTAAACCACAACAGACAGAAATGACTGCAGAAACCAAATCTATCCCAAACACATGCTATATGAACCAATATGCAAGCGAGATAAGAAAGAATCCTACCTCATCCAAATGTTCGATGAATTCCATCGTTGAGCACTTTGACCCAAAATTATATACCTGCAACTAGTTCTCAACAACCAAGCAAAGAAAGCATATGGTGATAATATAAAAGGTTAGCACATTAGATAGCATAATCCATTAATATACATAACAAATACACCCATGGATAATAACTCAAATATTTGCAAGTTATCAATTGGACGGGAAATGAGTATTTCTATTAATATGATCATCATAAGTGAAAATGTTACAAACTTCCGTCTCGGCATGGTTCGGAACCGAGAAACTAATTTCCTTCTAGCTGGGCCTCCACCACTTCAATCCTCCACCAAAGGAAAGCTCATAATAGAAAAGAAATGAGGTTATCAATCAATAAGGGAATATCTTGGGAGCTGAACATTTTGTTCAGACTTAAAGGACAAAGGGATGCATACTGAATATGAAGTAAATAATTTCTCTAGAGTAACTTTTCTCTCAAAGTTGAATTTGTTTCTCCTCTTTCCATAGCTCGAAATTGTACCATTTATATCCTTCAAATGGAACTGAAGGGCCAATTCAGAACATTTCCAGTATATGGAAGGCCAAGGATCATAGATCTCATGTTGTGACATGGAAACCCTACATTAATTTTCATTTTTTGGCACAAATCCTGATGTACGCAGGTTGTAGTGGAGAAACCTATATATACGGATGATGTATAGTAGGAAAGATGCATACATGTGGAAAACTATGTATTTTTAGCTCTGGATTTTACAAACAAGGATGATAAGTCTGCATGGGGAAATGGAAAAAGTCCTTATGTGCAAGATTGCATAGGGTGAGGAAAATATTTCTATAAGAGATGCCCCCTAATGTGTGAGGTCAGAGGATTATATGTGATGGCTGAAATACATTATAAACAACCCATAAGTGGAGTGATCGGGAACCAGCTGGAAGAACTAGTTGTTCATTAAATTATGTACTAACTTTGCATACATGGCTGCCAACAGAATTACACTACAGATCCATGTGAAAATATACCAAACAAGTGTCCATGGCCATGTATAGGAAAATATAAATGCAGTTACATGCCAAAAGTTGTCACAGTCACAAACAAGGCCTAGTAGAACCAGTGTCAAAACCAATCTGAAGATATTTGTATACAATGGAGTTGAATCTGATCTCCCATGATCACTGAATTCATATAGGTATTGGTCCAATGAAAAAGAAGCAGCAACTCAGGAAAGCTGTAGCCACATAGTGATGTCTTCAAGTCTTCTACACAATATGTCAAGGGTGAAAGTATACATCATGTGAATAAAGGAGTTAAGGTCAAACACAATGACACATCGTTTGATTACCAGTCATTGAGGTATACCGCTAACAAACATGAGACATACTATCGATAATGAAAGTAGGTCTCAAGGCACCGAGTACATTCTTACAAGTGTGAATAAAGGAGCCGATGTCAAACACTTGAATAATCCATCGATCAGGAGACATTGATGTACTCCCAACTATCGATGGTGAGAGAACATGCCACTAATGACTGCAAGCCTCAAGGTACTCATAACATTCTAGGTCTCATTTCCAGAATAGATGAGTTGAAGTCAATGGAAGGAGACCCACTGAAAGGAGAGAATTAAGGCATCTCTCATCAGTCAACACGATGAACAAAGAAGGAGATTCATGATTTGGAGGAAATTGGACGAAGAACATGTTAATGAACCAACGACCCTATGCGTCTTTCGTATGTGCCAAGAGTAAGTGGTACATGAAAAATACCCTATGAATAGCATCCAATGAGTAAAACTACTGACAAAGGTGAGGAAACCACCAATAAGGCTAATGGCATCGCAGACACTGCATGAATCCCAATGTGTGGAAATATGTCTTGCCTTCGAACACGAGGGAAACCACCCAGTCAACGACCAATGATGAAATGTTGACTGTTGGGTTCAAGGTTACCTACCAATGATGAAAGTAGAACCAGGGAGAGTGATAGGACTATAGTATCATGTGACTCTGAGAAAAACTAAGGGTATGGCCGACATGGAAAGTCAAGAGTTCTGAGAAGTGGTTGACACAGGTTGATAGACATCCTTTGAACAAGAGCATGAGACATATGGAAGACTCCGACAACATAGACTCAATGATGAAACCATGAGATGCAGGAGGCATCAATGAAATTCTCTATAGGGATTGGAAGAGTAATGAGTTGGTAGAGAAGACTCTGTACCGAGCTCAACTTCCTAAGGCCATGCTACTCCCAAAATTATGATGACAGATGGAATCAATAACTTTGTGCTTTGTTCAAAGGTGACATGACTGCTGCCAATTTAAGATAATACTCTCTTACTGCCCGTCTTTTTTTTTTTTTTCATAGACAAATGAATGTTATGATACAAAGGAGGAAACGAGTGTTGTAAGAAAGAAAAACTAGTTCTAGCAGTGGAACATACCCATGCTCAATGAAAGGAGATGCATGTGGGATATGGAAACTCGGGGGAATGTTCCTTCCTAGGTATAGGGTGTCAAATTGTGAAGGATATAAACAAGGATATTCTTGGTTGAGGATGCAAAAACTACTAAGGCAAAGGGTTTATAATGAAAAGCGAGAACCGACTATAGTCTCAATACTGCAAGCAAGGTCATGAGATGCAATCACAGCTTAACACCAAAAAATGTCCCTTTTTGTGTCATTTAGTCTACTTGGTCTGAAAAAGGGATAAATTTGTGCCAAATAGACATTCTTTCAAATCCAATTTACGAGTGTGAAAGAAACAAGTTCACTTGGCAATATTTTATTTTTTTTAGACGAGTTGAAAAAGAGATTAAGTCAGACTCATGGATGTTGTTCTAAGAAGCATGTAATGGGGTAGGCCAAGGCTCTCATGCAGGACTCATGTGAAAGGTCAGAAAATTATGAAGAGCTGACAGAAGCTTGGGAAAACCCAAAGCTTTCCAAGTCAAGGAGGATAAAATACTTGCAGAGGTTACCTTATCTACAATATATCGAAGAATGGCCCTTATTTGGAAGGGTGTAGAAGAAGGAAGTCGAGGCTCTACAATATCATTCCAATCAAAGGAAACCACCCTAGGACTTGGAGGGAGCATACTTGAAGAGAGTGGAATTATCCCTAGTGAAGAAGGTACATACCTAGAAATGCTAAGGACATGGTCGAAGGATGCATAACACTCCAAAAGAAGAGTGGCATTGACCAAATATTTCATCGTCATTATCACTACCTTAGGCTTGTCACTCTCCAAGAGAAGAGTGGGATTGGCCAAAGATTGCATCCTCACGACCACTTCTTCAACCATTGGTTGAATAGGATGCGAGACAACAAGGTCAAGAGATGCATCATCCCCAAAAGGAAGATGGGTGTCAGCTGAAGATTGCATCGACATGACTACTGTATCAACCAAAGAAGGTTGGGAAGCCAAATACGACTCAGAACCCAAAGAGCCCCCAGGAAAGGACCATGTGTCTTGTACTACGACAGTATCAGGGCACAAATGAGTAATTTGATCTCCTTTTCAAAGCCTGCAAAGAAACTTGGGCTTACGTCTTACATGTCTAGGCTTCTCAATCATATGAATGCCCCCAACATGACTTGTAGTGGCTGGTGACATGCTCCCAGCATGACTCGCAGAGGCTAGTAGAAAATCCCCACCATGACTGGCAGAATTTGGTGATGAATTCCCAGCATGAATATCATAGGTTGGTGATGTATGTGTAGTGGGACTAGCAATGACTAGACTTCTGCCCCCAACATGACTTGCAGCAGTTGGTTCCTGGTCTTCAACATGACTAGCAGAGGTTTTTGACCCATATCCAACATGACTAACAAAGGTTGGTGATATAATTCTAGTATGTGACTAACCCTCACAAGACGGAGTCAAGGAAGGTAGGGTCCAAGGATCCTTAAAATACAAAGTGTGGAAAGGAATGGACCTCCCTGTCGAAACGGGCCTAGTGGACATGGCGTAAACATGGTGATTTTGTGTCATAAATTCGAAATTACCCATAAGGGAAGAATACATTCCGACATTGATATTCTCAGTTGTCAGCTGAGAATTGTCGATCACATGGATCAACGATCCAATAGATGCATTGGTACTAGAGTATGCAAAGGATAATTGGTTGATCGTCACAATCTTCCCTTTATGAGGAAAACAAAGAGTATGGAATACAGATGATACGACAGAGACCATGGCATAGGTCCAATTGTTTCCTATTAATAGGTTATAATCTAGAGGTGCATCAACTACCTCGACCTCCACCTCTATTGTCTTCCCACCTAACTGGACCGGAAAAGAAGGAAGAATGTCATAAGGGTGGAAGGAATGACCATCAAAAGAAGTCAACATGTTCGATGACTTAGAAAGATTCAGAAAACTGAGAGATTTCCAACAGATTAGGGACATCACAGAAGTGGAAGCACCTTCATCAACAACTGTACGTTTGATGGTATACTTTGATTACTCCACGTGGATTTGGAAAGCCACATGGTAAGACAAGCAAGGCTTCACATCTGTGACATCAAACTTGATAAATTTTGCGCCACTGGGTTCTAGAGCTCTTAACGCAGATTGTAAGGCATTCATCTATGAAGGACATGTTTGGAGTACCTCCAAAGACAACTTCGCACAAGGGGTTTGACTTAGGTCCTCAACAATAGAGTAGTTTTAGGCGGCTCTAGAATTTGGATTGTGGGTAGAGCTCTTGAGTACTCCTTTGGGAATACGAGGCAGTGGCTCTGGTTTTTCAATCTGTAAATTCATCTCCAGAGGAGGAGGATGAGATTATAGACTAGGTATAGCATGTCAAGAGCTATAATCTCGAGATTGAGTGGCTACATTGATTTTCGCATTGACCATATTGATACACAAATGTTCGTCATCTTGAAACCATATTATTATTCATCCTCTCATTATTACCATTTTCCTTGGGTTTAATTACCATTTGGGTTGGCCGACGATTGCACAAAATGTACATCTATCGACTGAGTGGGGTTGAAATACACAGACGAAGATGGCCCTCTTGTAGACTGTTTTAGAGACAACTCTTTCAAATGGATTGTCACTGAGTCTACAGATTTCACTTTGGCGGAGCCTACAATTCCATCGGCATGAGGTCTGGGATTTTGTCTAGGGTCATAAGTTGACCGTGGTGCATCCAGAAGAATGTGGTATAACATCCCAGACTGAACATATATCAGATCTAGCTACTAGTCTTTAAATATCCTTCTTCCTCAGTGGTAACCCCTGTAGTAGCAGCATGCTTTGAGATAGGAGGGTGAAAAGACTTAAGGAAACATTGTAAAATAAAGGATGGGTGTATGGAGGTCTTAATCAACCTCTTCCATCTATGCCACTCCTAGATATAATATGAGATATGAGTGGTGGTACCCTAGTGTAAAGTCGACCGAAGTTCTAGGGCAGTATCGTAACAAACCGACAATTGGAAGTGTTCAAGGAATACAAACACCAACTGACTAAAGGTCCCATATGCCCCCCTAGGTAGCTCGATATACCATTTCGCAACAACTCCAATGAGGGTGCATTGAGATAATCTTAACCGAAATGAATCGTCATTAATGGAATTCGAGGAGCACCATAAGTGAAAGGTAGTAACATGATCATCAAGATCCTCACCATTCTTACCTTCAAACTTTGGAATGTCCGAAGGAATATTGGTGGGGACGGGGGGCCATTTAGGATCATGACTCACAGGGTCTTTCATCAACTTAGACAATTCTGACAGATCAAGAGTGGCCACAAAAGGGATACGGGGTTGCGACATCTGGCCCTAAGCTCCCAGGAAAGATTGTGTTTGAGGAACTGCATCCCATCCAAGGTTTTGGTAAGACCCATGGCCCTATCTAGGATTGTAAGGCCCTCCTCCGAAGATTCAGAAAAGGTTGGTTGGGCATCATTCTAGTAGGAATGTTCTGATGGGGGTTATAAAAATTTCCCCCATCTGAATTGGATCCGGGTTGGGGGTTTCCCAAAGCATGAAACTAACCTCCTCCGGGTGTGAATTTGGAGGATAGAGGTGGATTCATCATGCCAAATGTATTTTTCGGAATAAAAATGAAGGAGGTAGGGGTATAGGATGGAACTTGAGCAAAATATTGTCTGCCAAGTTGGTTTTTCCACCCAGAAGAAAGAGGATTAGACCCAGGTTTAAAAGCAGGAATGCCTCCCATATTAGGAGTCATTTGAGGGACTTGAGAACCACCAAACGAAAATGGAGTGTAAGGAGGTATAGTGCCCCCAAGCCCAATTCTATAATTAGGGCCAACAACGGGGATGGTGTTCGAAAACTGCAAAGTAAAGTTCATCATACCATAGGAAAAAAGACTAGAGGCCATAGGGATGGAATGAACATTATAGCCTGGTGAGTGACCAAGAGACCCAAAAGGGTTCGAGGCAAGAGAATGAGAATTCACTATAGGTTGACCCATAGTAATTATAGGTGCCTCCAACAATACAACCATTGTGGTTGCAGTAGTCGAAGGGGTGGCATTAACTATAGTGGGTGTGGGAGTCGAAGGGATCCCAATGTTCTGAATACTAGGTTTAGTACTCATCCTTGTAGAATCACAAGTATGAACAATGGAAGTGTGTGTACCATGCCCAATGACTCTACGCCTTTTAGAAGGAAAATACTTGAAATACGGTGGTAACTATAATAAGCGATGTGACTGGAGGGGATGATGGTCTGACTCCACGATGACCTAAGATTCTAAGGACAAAAAATAAATACTAAGGTCCACTAGTAATCAAAGAGCACACCAAAATTCAAATGATCAATATGCACACAAATGGGGTAAAGTGGTTGAAAGTGGCCTCCCTCCCTAAAAAAGGCATGTGTCACCCAAGAGGGGCTTGAGACTCCTTGCTAAAGATCGGAGGTAACATAATCAGTTATAAGGGCCCTCATGGGCTTAACAACCAGTCGGTCAGATCCCCCCGAAGAGGTAATCCTCCATAAAGGTTGTGTGTTGTCAGATCCTTATCTGACCTAGGGTACTTGAAGAATAACCCCTTTAAGTAACCTCTGTGGCACCTAAGTCAAGAAATTAATAAACCACTATATAACCGATGCATAGGTGAGCAGTCGTAAGTCCGGTCCACCATATGGGCATGGTAGCAAAGCCTGAAACCTTCAAAGTAGCTCCTCTCACGAAGGTAAAGGCACTAGAAAGATCCCCATATATGAATAGATCCCCAGAAATATCTCTAATGCTAAGAAGGTATCGGGGGGATATCCCTTCAACTAGCCTCGCACAACCTCATGATTAACTCTGGTGTGAGCGGAGCCTCCTGATATTACCAATTATACAATGGATTTCTCCACTCCCTTTCTCAAACACATATGTTGATTCAATTGCCTTGGAGAAGTTTCCTCACAAAATCCTATTCCAAGGCACTAAATCCTAAGCTAGTTTGTGCACCCTAGAAAATAAAATCGTGATTAATCAATTTTAAATTATAGCATTAATTTAGTGGTCGTGATTACTCAAAAATGTATGGTAGTGAAACTCATAATGTTATGACTTTACAATAAAATTAAATATGAATATAATGCAAATTCCTAACTTCAATTTTCAATGAACGATATGCTTCTAAAAACAAATGCAATTTTGAATTTCAACTCTGCAATTTTGAAGAAAAAATGCAATCTTTCATTACATGCACTAAACTAATGATAATGACTCAAAAGACCAAAATGGAAAGCAATGCAAAATGCCTAATATTTTTGTATTTTCAATATAATAGAAATTAAAATGAATGGATTGAAAAGCAACTTGATATATAAACTCTATTGTGTATAAAAAGAGATAACTCAAGGAGGATACCAAGCAGCAAAACACTACGCTCAAAAATTCAACCAAAGACGAGTTTGTTGTCATCCCACAAGCACTTAACAAGAACTACAAATACCTAAGAAGACTCAACAAACATCAAATCCCACCCAACAATCACCAGACCCAGCAAACAAGCAAGGAAACTTGATGTACGCGACTTTTTAAGGAAACATAACATATGTACACAGCTTGCAGAGGGATAGTCTGCGTATATACGCAACTGTCAAGCCAAAAAACATGTATATGTTTCAAAAACAAGGCTAGGCAAGGGAGAAGGATGAAAACTTAGACCCAGAGTGAACAGAGGATTTCAAGCAATTATACGACAAGAAACGCAATAGGAACGAGATAAATCTAAGGAGAAAAGTACTCCAAACCCTAAGAAGTAAGATTCACTCCTGAGTATGGTCGCCAATTCTGTTACGAGGAAAATATCTCTATGGCTAGGGTAAACCACAATAGATGGAAATGACTGCAGAAACCAACCCTATCCCAAAAACATGCTATATAAAACAATATGCAAGTGAGATAAGAAAGAGGCCTACCTCATCCAAAGGTTTGATGAAGTCCACCATTGAGCACTTTGACCCAAAGTTATATACCTGCAACTAGTTATTAACAACCAAGCAAAGAAAGCATATGGTGATAATATAAAAGGTTACCACATTAGATAGCATAATCCATTAATATACATAACAAATATGCCCATGGATAAGAACTCAAACATTTGCAATATATCAATTGGATAGGAAAGGAGTATTTCTATTAATATATGATCAATAGAAGTGAAAATGTTATAGAATTATGTGTCGGCATGATTCGGAACTGAGAAACCAAGTTCCTTCTAGCTGGGCCTCCACCACTTCAATCCTCCACCAAAGACAAGCTCATAATAGAGAGAAATGAGGTTCTCAATCAATAAGGGAAGAGATTGGGGGCTGAACATTGTGTTTAGACTTAAAAGACAAAGGGATGCATACTCAATATGAAGTAAATAATTTCTCCAGAGTAATTTTTCTCTCAAAGTTGAATTCTTTTCTCCTCTTTACATAGCTCGGAATTAGCCCATTTATAGCTTTCAAATGAAACTGAAGGGCCGATTCGGAGCGTTTCCAATATATGGAAGGCCAAGGATCATAGATCTTCTATCATGACATGGAAACCCAGCATTAATTTTCATTTTTGGCACAAATCCCAATGTACACAAGTTGTAGTGGAGCAGCCTGTGTATACACATGTTGTATAGTAGGCAAGATGCGTACATGTGGAAAAATATGTATTTTAAGCTCTGGATTTTAAAAACAGGGATGATAAGTCTGCATGGGGAAATGGAAAAAGGCATTTTGTTCAAGATTTCATAGGGTGAGGCAAATCTTGCTATAACATCATACTTTTCATTCTCTTAAGAAGGATTATCTATACCTGTTCGATCAACTCGAATTATCTTTCTATGATAGATGAAGATGAATGGAGAGGTGATGATCATTGCCACTAGACTCTGCAACAAAATTTCCACTATCAAAATGGTCAAAGAAGTCTAAAATTTCATTTTAGATGTGCACTTGAAGGGGGGCGAGGTATGTGATGGATAATGAAAATGGTTTTCATTTGACCATATATTGGCGATTATTTTCTCTTTGGCTAATGAGATCAAGGAAAATACCAAACAATATGGGATCACTGGAGGAATCAAAAACCTAATAAGTACATGGTAGTCAATCCTCAAGAAAGCACATGTGCGATAGGTGATTTTCGCTAGCTGTTACCTATGGCATTGGGTTCACTGTGTTAACTTCCACATTGGTTCATATCGTGCCATCAATCACTAGAAACAACCACTGTAAAGAATTGGTGAGGGTAAAAATGTTGAATTTCCATGTCATCTAAATCATAGAGGATTTACACAAACAGTTTAAGGGAGAACTGGTCTGACCACCACATCTTCACGTGGACTTCGTTAAAAAGATGATAAGGGTCAGCCATCACTCTGAGACTAGCTTCAACGAGAAGCTGTAAAAGTACACAACCATCCCTTGATTGACCTCATCCCTGGTTTTTTATAATATCAAGGGATCGTGATTATTCTTGGCATGCTTCTAGTTAGTTCTCTTAGAATGACATGCTAAAAGGAGAATACATGGGAAAGAATCGAGGATTGGATTCTCTCCAGATATTGCAATTTTATCCACATGGAAGATAGATGATCATTGACATTGGGGTCATGATAAATGATCAATCGTATTTGATATTATACTATTGCAGAGGAGGACAAGTGCCATATGGTTATATCATGTGATCATGGAGTTTTTTTTATCCATTACAGTGACCCTATGTATCCATATGGGCGATGCTACAAAATTTCTCTGACATCCACATGATTTTTAACTAGTAAAAGCATCATAATACCATGAAGCAAGTGATCGGTGGTCGATCATTGAAAGGATCGCTGGTCGATCATTCAAAGGATCGACGTCGATCCAACTATAATCCAAGTCGCTACAGTTTGTGGAGTTCATTCTTTACTTTGGTGGTTGTAATGCCATGGCTAGATCCTAATGTGTTGTCCATTAAAAGAGTTGGGCATTTGATGTGCACATTTTTTGTAGTGGGGGTTTTGCACCACTAGTGCATGCATTACTGCACATTTTTGTAATTAGTAGATAGGACCATAGAGTTTTTCCTAATTTGTGCACATTTCTACCATATGAAAGTGCCTTGTAATTTAATGTAAAACCGATGACTATGAAGCATTGTAATGGGTTTTTAGCCACTCTTGAGTGAGAAGAGTGAGAGGCCTTATTTTGTGCCTTAAGCATTAATCGTATTCATTTTGTAATCAACATTGTAATCAGTTGTATGGGGCAATTTTCCTATGCCTATTTTGGCATTCATTGTAAACTTGACCAAAGAGTGTATTTATAACATCTTGGCAAGTAAGGTACTCCAAAGATTAAAGTACAAGTCATCAACTACAGGTTGCAGATTTATGCAGATGCGGGCTTTTCATTTCGAGCTCCAAAGGAAAAAGGTGAAGGATACAAGGGATGTGCCTTTCCAAACATTTTCTTTGCAATGGTTGCAAGTGTTGGCTTTTCATTTCGATTTCGAATTACGCGTGTCAAGGAGTCTTGAAAGAATGTGCCTTCTGAGGACATTTTCATACAGATAGAGTTGATACTTTTGGAGACCAAAAGGTTCTTTGTGGGGAGGCGTTATCCAGAAGGATTTCCACAAATGGAAGGAATTTACTGTGTTCACCAAGTTGATTTGCAGAGTGGTGAAGGTGGTAAACTTATTTGTTTTGAGTTTTTATTTTCTCATGCATTTTATTAATGCTTTGTGAGAAAAATGTCTCATGCATTCTTATGCTTTATGAGATTCTCGTGCATATTAATTATGCTTTATGAGATTTTGGAAAACTCATATATTATTCACTTTTTGATGTAAAATGATTAATACTTGTGAGGGAAATTAAACTCACATATTTATCATTAAATTATAATTTTGGAACTTGGTTTTGATGTGAGAAACCACCTCACACCAATTTGCCATTATTCTCAATTATAGGTTGAGAGAATCAAGGACATGGATGAAGAGTCTTTGGGTGGTTTTGAGACTTTTCCCTTTATGTAATTGAATATAGTTTGAGATCCTACATTCATGGATCTTGTTTTTCCTCTTTTGTAATTAGATCCTATTATTGTGGATCTAGGAATTAATGTTATTTCTTAAGAGGGAGTGAGGAAAAACTATATAATGCCTTATGTGAGCCCTATGTAAGAGGGAGAGTAATTTAGATTGAATGAGTGGAGTTAGAGAGACAAAGTTCTACTACTCCTAAGCATTTGAGAGACTTATTCATGTAAGGTATTATCCTTCTTGTTGTATGGAAATGTATGAGTGTGAGCAGTCTTCTTGAATCCTCATTGAAGGAGAAGGAATCTCTTATGTATTCACTTATGAGAGGCTCCCAACATATTTTTAATAAGGAATGAAAGCGATATGTATTCCAATTGAAGTGGATCTGGAGACGTAGCCCATGATTGGTGAACTCCATTACCAACATTGGTTGTCTCTCTCGCTTGTCTTTTCATGTGATTTATTCCATTTTGAGTTCATGTGTGTTATGTATTATTGTTTACAAGCATGGTTAATCATGGATTCATCCTCCCTTTAATCCTTATGCAAATACTTTGTCATAAAATGATTTTTGATTGAAAACTTGTGTAGAGTAAAGTACTCGCCTGTTTTCAGATCACCAAAGGAGACTAATCCATCTCTTTCCTTTATCAATGTTAGAAACCTTTATTCATTTCCTGTCATGTGCTTTGACCAACCACTATCAACATATCAACCACATTTATTATGCTTATCTTGTAGAGAAAGTGTGCATTCTTCATTGCTATACTAATTCTGATTTCTTGTCCATTCTCTCTTATGAGGTTCTTGTCTATGACTATTGTTATTTTGTTGTGATTCTCTAGGAGGGATTGTCATTCTACAATCTTTGGCCATGTGTCTAAAGTTGTTTCACTTGTATTATTCCACTTCAGTGCTCAATGATTCAAACATGTTGTATCTTCTTCTCTTTGTTTCACTAGGCCTTCTTGGATAACCATTTTGTGTGTGCCTTTAAAATTTGTTTTTGTTCCTGCTATTAGCACTACAATTTACAGATTTATGTCCAAAATTATTTCATGCATAACATAAACCAAAAAATAGAGTTTGATACCTGGGAGTTGAACATATTCTGAAAGGAGTTTCTCTTTCGAATCCTTCTTCTTCCCTACGCATGTTTGTTTCTAACTATCGTTGATTCTGAAATCTGAATCTTCTCGGTCGAGGAGTGTCCCTGTGATCTTCCTTGTAGAACTTTCTATCCCCTCTGACTGTTTCTGCATAGATTTTTGGATATGTTTCTTGATATGTCGTTTTGGAGCTTGATCCATTTTATTTCTAACTGTATCCAAGTTCAGACTTGTCATGATTAGGCCTTTGACTATTGATAATGTCATCCAAAACTTTTGAGTTGTTCTGCATATTTTTCTTTTGAAGATCCTTTCTCAACGTGACAATCTTTTCTTCGAAATTTCCATTGATCCTATCTCTTTTTTCTAACAGTTGTTTGAGTTCTTCTTCAATTATTTTATCTTATTCTATTTGAGCCATTAATTCCATGATCATCTTCTCTAGTTCTTGAGTGTCTTCTTTCTTCTCTAGTTCTTCTTGGAGCTTCTTGTTTTTCTTGTTTTCTCTTTTTATAACTTCTATAACACTCAACAGTTCTTCTCAAAGAGTGATCAAATATAATTATCGTATACGCATGGTTAGGAACCCCCTCTAATATAGGGGATAAACATTAGCTCATGTGCATAAGAGAAGAGAAGATTTCCCCTCCAAATATTGACCAATCGTAGAGGAAAGAGCATATATTAGGGGTTTTTCTTGAGAAACTATTGGTTTCATTTGGTCTCGATGCTTCATGAATCCTGAATCCATTTGGGGTCCTCAGGAGTCTTACCATTCCACTTGGCTTCAGACTTTTTTATCCTTCCCATACATTTGGTCTTGAATGTTAACTGTACCCCACCAGAGGTCGACTGTCAGTTAGTAACCTTGGTGGACTTTCCTAGGTATCTACAGAGGTGACTATGGGTGGATTCCCACAATACCTAGGGAAGATGTAACATCACACTTTCAGTACCCTTGGAGGGTAACCCCATGAAATAAGGGTTTCTTGCACTGAGAACGGTAGTTACATGGAGGTTGGGGTAACTGCTTCTCATATCTTCACCGACGAATTGATATCATGTCTTCAAAAGATCCTTCTATTGTTGATTTTAGAGTTTGTAGTTGGCCTTAAGGATTGTCATTTTACTTTCATCATGGTCGATCAAGGGCTTCAAAAATCTTGCAGAATGTAAGGATTGGATCCTGAAGTTCAGGAACCTCAAGATGAACTTTCTTACAAAGGAATGGTCAAAGAACAAAATTATGAAACAGAGAGTGTATCTCCTAGAAGTGGCCAACACGCAGAAGACCAATCACAACCTTCATGGAAGGCCTTGTATCTTAAGAAAAAACCCTTTTTAATAATCCACTTAGCACACTACTTGTTGAAAAACCATCCACTGTTGATGCTTTTTCTTCTTACCGTTTACCGACCAGTTCAACCACTGGGAAATATTTTGGCATGAACCCACCAACATGTGGTTTTAGAGAGGGATTGGGAGTTTCACCTACTCTATCTGAAACTCTTGTAATTGACCTTGCAAGAGTGCATATTACTACTTCCAGTGCTTATTTTGTACTGGGAACCCCCATGATCCAGGTTACTCTGACACAACCACTTGCGATTACATCTCTCTCTGCACATCTGTCGAGCAATATTCCTACTTCACTAATCGCACATATGCACACACCAAGTGTTTTACTTGGTCATCCCATCGGTTAAATGGATAGCATTCAATTCGTTCAATCAAACACATTTACACAAGCTACTCAACCCACATCTCCAACTTTACAAATTGAGAGTTCTCATATACCCTTCACTGGAGGTCAATCTTTAGCTGGGGGGAAACCCTCAAGTATGAGGAAATATCCTATGTGGGGGCCACATCAACAAACATGCAGGAAAGTATCCCATGTAGGTCCTTCCATTCCCATTACTATTGGACTGTATCCTAGAAAACCATATCCATGTTGGGTATGTGTTATATTCTTTGCATGGTTTTTACATCCATTTTTGGGCGGTTTTTCGGCACATGGTTTTCGCCAATGGTTTTATATTTATGGTTAAGGAATTATAATTGTTGACTAATTCATGTTATTGGATTAGGATTTTTGATGCTACGAGATCCTATATGTATATTTTATTGTAAACAATGTATAATGTGAATGAATATAGAATATGATGGTTTTCCTGGTTTGGGTTTCCAGCGGAAAAAACTCTCTATAATGTGTGTATCTTCCATTGTATATTTTATGTTCTTTTATTGAAAATATGTTTGTAGTAAATAATTATACAAGGTTAAAATATACAATCCGGGAGTTGAAAATACTTTATGGGGTCAACCTAATCCACTGGGAATTCCTCAGAAAGGAACTTTTCCCAATCAATCTGTGAACCCCATGATTCCAACACAACAACCCCCTCAAACAAATATATGGGAGGTCCATCGGGACAACCCAAAATACATGGGGATACTGTCAGGTCAACCACAATACATGGGAGGACCATCGAGTCAACCGTAATACATGGGAGGACCCTCAGGTCAACCACAATATATGGGGGGTCAGCCACAGTACATGGCAGGACCATCTGGTTTTTCCATCTCGTCGCAACCTATATATGGTCATGCTAGTATTCTTATGTCACATGGTTAATACTAGTATCCATTGGCTAATTGAAAATTTTCTTTATTAGCTACACTAGATCTTCCTGATTTTTTTCATTTGACCAATGATCCCATACTCCATGCCCCATTTGGTCTCCAATCCCTGCCAAACTACCATTTGATATCCCAAAATTTGATGGGAAACCTAGAGAAGATACTAATAACCACATAATGAATTTCCATCTTTGGTGTTCTTCAAACTCTTTGGTGGATGACTCCATTCATTTAATACTTTTTCAGAGAAGTCTCATAGGATCGGTAGCCAAATGGTATATTGAGCTGCCACGACACTCCTTTGGTGACTTTAATACTTTAGATATGGAGTTTTTGACACATTTCAATATGTCAATTCAATATGATATCGATACAAATATCTTAAACTCACTTAGACAATCCACCTCCATACATATTTTTTATCATATTCACAAATGGAGGTGGTGGTGATGGATAATTAAAGCTAATATTCTAGACCAACTCCTGGTAGATTGGTTTACCAAGTCACTTTTTCCACCCATCGCTATAGATGTCTCCATGGGAGGTGTTGTCACTAAGGATTAAGCGATTAGTCATGCTCAATATTTGGACATGATATATTTCCATTCAGGCACACTTTACAATTTGATCCCTCATGGTCCTCTCCCATTGACTGATCCATCAAGACCTACTCTGGAAGCCTGTGCCAATGGCATGGTAGGTTCCATTACCAAAACTAACCCCTCTTCTGCACAAACCTATGAGGTTAATTTGGTCCATTCCACTTCATCTTAGCAAACTGGAGGTAAGAACAAAAACAAGGGTAAATCCAAGAATTATTATGACCCACAGGAGAGTACAAAAATTGTTGATACACAACTGAAAAGGAAATATAAATTGTGTTGCATTATTTGTGCATAGGACCACTACATGAAATAATTCCCTCATCGAGAGGAAGTCGCTAAATTTCTAAAGACCTGGAGTGTTAACTAACCCTTTTCTGATTCAGCAACAACAAATGGCTATGAAAAATCTATCCCCTCCACAAGGGGGAAATGAAAGTCATCCTCACCATGAGGATGCTTCCTCAAGCACCACTCAAGTATTTATGTGTAAGGAGACAATTAGTATAATGACCAGAGCTAAGGCTTATGCCACTACTCCAGATAATCATGCCAATGGATGTGCTACTGATAATCCCTCCACTTCCACTCCTCCATCCTCGGACACTCTTTAGATCGAGATGCATGTTGTTGATTAATTGTTGCGCACACCCAAGGGAACAATTTGAAAGTTGATTTTCAATCCAAGTGCCCGGACTGCTCAAAACTACAACATTGTTGAATATTTGGCACAAGTACCTTATGCTATGTTGATGCTTGAAGTTCTAAAAAACTATCCAAGTCAACATAGAACCCTATTATCATCCATTGGAGTTGTGGATCCAAAGGCATCAAATATGATTATGTTTAATCTGGATTATTGTAAAGCGGGGTTGTCCCACCACCTGGAATTCCAAATTCAAGCTATGGTTGGTGGTAAGAACATCCATCACACTTTTTTTGATGAAGGATCTTCCACACATGTCATGTCTTTGTCCTGTTGGAGAGACATTGGTTCTCCTAAACTTAACCAATATCCTACCACCCTTAAGGAATTTTATGGACATGGTTTCCAACCTTACAGACTCCTAAAATATTTTGTTGTGGAGTTAAAGGGGAAAATGGTTTATGTCGACATTGAAGTGGTCGATGCTCCCCTAGATTATAATTTATTTCTTGGTCGTAGTTGGTTCTATGTGATTTCTGTCGTCGCTTCTTCATTCTTTCATATTTTACAATTTCCCCATCCAGGGAAAATTTTGGCTGTTGACCAACTTGATTATTGCACACCAAATCCCAATAATTATCCCATGAATAATATCCCTTTCTTGGGACAGTTTGATCTTATGTACGAAAGCATGGGGGTAGGTCTCCTCAAGGATTCCTCACTCATGTGAGTTTTTCCCTTACATCCCCCTTATCCCCCACATGAGGTTTCCACACTAAACATGATTACGGCTACAATGTAATGATCCTATGAATTTTTCGATCCTTGGGAAGTTCCTATCCCATCTTCCATAGAATCTCTAGGTGACACCATGTCTCTTAGTCCAGCAAAGCCTCATCTTCCACATGATCTGCATGATCTGGTACCTAAATCGTCCCTTCCTCTGCCTATATCAGTTGATCCTATTTCTTCCTCCCTTTATGGTGAACATATCCCTATTAGTAACTAGTATTCTAAGAATAAGAAGAGTCGACGGATGAACTGAAGCTTGGGGGCCATGTCTCTAGCCTCTGGACATCATACTAAAGTTAAAACACCAACTTCTTATGATAATTCTAGGGGAAAATTACCAACCTTTGAACACCATGTTCGAAAAAAACACGCCAATAAGTATCAATCAACGTTCCAACCTTTGGATATCATGTTGGGAAGGGGCCTATTCATGGGTATTACATAGAGCATAGTTTATTCTCATTTTCAATATCGTTATAAATGAAACCAACTTCAAGAAAAGTTCTCGTTTATGTTTCAATCTCGTTAAAAAATGGAAGAGAGGACTTCGATCACAATTTCATTATTTGTTTCAAGATCATTAAAAAATGAAATAGACTACCAGCATACTTCGTCGTTCCTCTATCTCATTAAACCATGAAGATTTGTCTTTCGAGTGGTAGTTTACCCCTTTTTCGTTCGTGTAAGACTAACTACAAAAAATGTATACTCTATTCAATCATGACTACAAGAGTTATCCCTTGTATTGTTTTACACTTTTTCGGGCTTGGGGGACTAAATTTATAAAAAACAAAATCCATGGAGTCGTCTTTAATATATTTTCAGACTCTCTAAACATGAAAAGACCATCATGTTTTCCTTATTCGAACTCGTAAAACATGCATTGAAGGACCCATGTGGGGTCGAACCCCTCCTTCAGGTTCGTTAAACATATGATGAGGGACTCATTGAAGATGAGATATACCAAACATTTTTTATTCTCCTCAAGTTCGTTAAAAAACAAAGAGGTACTCTCCAATCATGGTGGGGGCGAAAATTGAAGGAAGTGGGTTAACATTTTTGGAAATCATTATGGCAACTGTTTGTTGTCTCCCTTGAACATGGCACTTGTTTTTGTCTCATCTTATAGTTGGGTAATATTCTTGTCTTCAATTCATGCCAATCCCATGAGTCTTCATACTACTTTGACACACCCAAATAGTGCCTCAATCACTATCGCACTATGTTTTGTTCTATCTCTTAGTCGAATCAATGCTTCCAATTCACTTGTCATTACTCACAATGTTCAAGGGAAGTTTCACCTCAAGCTGACCATTATGCAGACAGTTTTCATGCTCGTGTCAGACTGTTCTCATTTGATCTATATTCTTAGATCACTTTCTTATGTCATTTTCATGTCGATGGTGGGGAAAACATCATGGCCCTCCTTCGATGAGTTTGTTTCTATAAACTTCAAAAAATTATCTGGGAATTGGACTTAGAAACCAGTTAGTACGTTGGAGCCTGCATGCATCAATGAAAATTTTCCTCGCCTTTGACAGTAGGTTTACACCATTGGCCTTTAATCGAATGATTCCATGGATGTTCGACTTCAGCTCATTTATTCACATTCATTGGAATGTACTAGGGTACCTTGGGAGTCATTTTCATCATTGGTGATTTACATCGCACTTGTTAATGGTATACATTAATGGTCGGTAATCAAGTGGTTTATACCATCCTCGACATCGAGTCATCTATTCACATAGTCAGAATTGTACTATTTTGGGATCTAGATGAAGACCCTGGGTTGGACGCTCACTGATATATGTTGTCACATAGATCCACTCACTCATGCTACTAGAAACACCACTGATATATGTTTTCACATAGATCCACCTTGTATTGGTCTGTGGCTATGTTGTTTTGTCATATTGTAGCTTCATTGTGTATTCTTTCATGGCTACAACTTAATCAAGTCATGGAGGTATGGATCCACATTGTATCTTCAGTGGCCATATCCTTATTTAGTACTTTCATGGATCTATAGTGTATTAGTCAATGACCATGCTTTGAGTCAGTTTACTATGAGAATAGGTATGCCTACCTCGAGGATGATACATATATATTATTTGATGTTTGTTTGCATCTTCTTCCATGCTCTCCTACTCCAGCACCCCTACATTAATATTTTTGTAAAGTGTTTCGGCCATCATTTTCTTATTTTACCTCACACTTTAGGGGGCATCTGTTACACACCAAAATTTCACACTTAAGTGTCACATCTATTATGCACCTAAGTGTCGCAAGTTTCACAAAACTATTGTATGCACCTTAATAAGTCTTGTATGCACTTTATCAAGTGTCGTATGCACCTTACTAAGTGTCGCATGCACTTTGACACCATGAAAGAACATTTGTCATGATCCCTATTCTTTATGGAGGAGAAAAAACAACATACGATGGTTGAAACTTTCTTTTTTACCTTGATATTTGACCCATTTTTGAAGTTCAACAACCCCCTTCCCATGTATAGGGAGAATTTATCCTTGATCAATGCTCCTTGCTGAACTATGGGGGAGCGTTAACAATGCTCTGTGCTCCATACTGGGGGAGCATTGAATTGGTTAGAGGAATATTTGGTCATCCCACCTTATTCTAAGGATCAAACACGATATGCTCTTAAGTGGATTTGGTCGAGGGATTGAGTCATGAGTTGAGTCACCCATATTCCCTCCATTTTGGGTAACCAAATCCTAACCTAAAGAGCTAAATCCTCAACCATTTCCTACAATTCTTCATGGTGGTTTAGCCTCCCAAATCCTATATAATGAGGCCACTCAAAGGTGAAAGGGGAGAAAACAATTTCAGAGTGTCAAACCTTTGACCTTGGAGTTCGGAAATAGTTCAGGTGTATCATCATTTTGATCTTAGGATATCAAGGGAAAGGCTAGACTGGAGAGATTGGAGGAATGCTAGCACAACATCACAAGGTTGTAAGTTTTTCCATGTTTTCCATTATTAATATGACTTGGCCTATCCCTTCATGTTTATGTCTTCGATTCATACATGTCTATTATTGTAAACTCATCATAGTTAGATCTATCTTCAGTTGAAAATCTAGTGTAGAGGAAGGTGGTTTCTTCATGTTCTTTGCAAGATATCTCTCGTGCCTAGGAGCTTGGTCAACAAGGTCAGAGGCTAGAGAAACGAGGAAAACCATCGTAAGAAGGTAAGTATACCATCTCATTGTTTTCACTTTATTTTCTATGTATATATAAATAGAAATTAGTTACCACTTGTTATCTTCTATCCTGGATTGAAAAGAACCTGGTCCAAGGGGATTTCAACCTGTTCGCAGGGTGAAATTTCTCACAATAACAATGTGTCAGATAATTTATATGTCTAAATCCTATTACATTTAATTATCAATCAAGGAGTTCATAGACTTGTGAAATGAAAGAACAATATGTGAAGAATCAGATTAGTTGCAGTATGATTTACCTAAGATGCTTATGAAAAATAAATCAAGCTAAATGAATTGAACTATAGAAATCAATTGCTTTGAAACAAAAAGAAACAAAGACATATATATCACTAAATTATGTCTTATTATATCGATAAATATTGTAAATTAGGTTATAGTTTAAGTTTTCAATTACTAAGACCTAAATCTTCCCTTTCTACAACAATGCTCTGATTTGGTATATAGAACATAATTCAATGAATGAAGATAAACGAAATCAAATGTAGAAATGAAACACACCATACTTCATCAACTTAAAAAAAAAAAAAATCAATCTTAGCAATGACCATATACTTGAACACTACTATGCTTACTAATACCCTATTATCACCAAGTTATATTTTGATATGGATGATAAGTTTTTTCCATGAATCATTACTCATATTGTTAGCAAGATTTGATAGAAAGAAACATACTTCCATAAATAAAATGCATTGTTCATGAAATCAAATTACAAAATTAAATGAAAACATCTGAAATAAAAGACTACCATGATCTATTTGGAGTGATCTCAATTCTCCCAAAAACAAGGTAGAAAACTACTCTATATCATAGAAAACTAAATCAAGACATACTATTAATAGAACTAAAGAATGGCAAGTTATGTGAAGAGAAATGCCAAGAACTTTATTATATTCCATCATAATCTAGACATATGCTCCAAGATTCCTCCATTTGGAATGCAGAAGGCACTTTTATTTATACAAAAAATAAGATAACCAATAAAAAATTCAGATCCCCATATCTCTCATGTGGTTACAACCCGTTTCTAATAATTAGCAAGTAATATCTCTAAAAACATTACCACAAATCTCTGTAAAATATTTGATTACAAATATTTCATGATTCTTCTCCATTCAAGATACTTGAGTGATCCTCCCAAATATTCATCAAATATTCAAGGGTTGAAGAGGAAATTTCAATTTGAGGCTTGATATGTAAATTGTCCTGGATATTCCACTGGAACAGTTCATTGCAACAGATCTAATAAATTACTAAAATCTTTATTGTTAAGGTTAATTTCTTTTAGATCTCCAACATATTTAGTTACCAATAAAATAGATAAAACACAAAAAAATTAGAGAATAGTAAAAAACATTCACACCATCTACAAATAAACACAAGATATGAGATCAGAAACCCAATATGGGAAAAAACCCAGCTAGAAGGTGAGGTTTATCTGCTCTCTTTTCTCTGGTAAGAAATGTTGTTAGTACAAAGAAAGAGTCACTCTCTATGGATTTTCCTTTGACATGTGGTCTGCATGGCTTCTACATAATCTCTCCTCCTTTGTTATTCTCACAGAATACCACTCTCATATGTTTTTCTCAGCTATGGAACAAGACACAATGAAAAATAATGGAACCCCTTCTCCTCTTAGTGGCCCGGTATTCAAATTAGCCTGATAGCGATCTAGGTGTAGGTTTTTGACTTCCTCAACCTTCAATTGTGATAAGGTTTTGGATAATGATAAAAATGGGGCTTCCTTTTAACTATCCATTGATACCATTGATATGGTTTTATCTCAAATTACAGAGTTACTATATGAATCCTTTTATTATCATCCATGCAGTTCAAATACTGTTCTATTTGGTTCACCGAGGCAAAGACCTTTGTTCCATCAAAATTATTTAATTCAATCTTGAGATTTCCTCCTTAAGAGTGGTATCTATACATGAATACTATGCCATGTAAGAGAAACGAAATAATTTCATGAAACTTTCACCTTTGATTGTCAAGGAATCGATGCCCTCTACACATCCTACACATCCTGACCTGTTACTTTTTGAATTACAGAAAGCCACCGTGAACTTTTTTTTAAAGAGGGGTGGCATGATTTGATATCGCATATTCTTTTAGAGAATTTTATTGGTTGCCAAAAGTTATAAGAAAACGCAATATCATCAGCAACTCTCACTTGAAATGATGTGTGTTTTTATTATATTAACTAAAATTTTGTAAATTTAAAATTATTAATTTTTCTAACTTAACAGGACGTGTGGTTTTTATAAAATTTTTAACAAGACATGTGGTTAATTAATTTATTGTTGACCAAAATTTGGAATCATTATTACCTAAATCATTGGCTTCTACAAAATTTTATGGAAACAATGAAATAAATAAGTATAGATAAGGTAGAAATTTTAAAAGTATTAGTCTAAACGTTGTATGAAATGACTATTTTCTGGTGATTTTTTCTAGGGACATTTGTCCAAAATCCGGTAAGAAATTGTTAGATCCATATATTTGAGTGATTATTTTTGTATAGTCTGAGTGCCTCAAGAGTTTTTCAGCTGTATGAATCCATTTCTTCATTCATAAATGGATTTTAAATAAAAAAAAAATAGTGATTTCGAACAAATTTATGTCGCCGGATTCCGGAGAAAAAAACCATTTCGTAGAAAAGTTAAACAACGTAATTTTACATCAAAGTATCAAAGTTTTTACTTGCAATTTTACATGCCTATCCCTTCACTGTCTATGCATATTTTTCATGATCTCTGCGAACTTTTTTTCCGACAACAAACTAACCCAAAAGCACGTGGGCAACAATTTTAGACCATGAGATTTTTATGCATAGCTTTTCCTGAAATAACATCTACAACCTTTGTCGTTTTTTATGGGAATTCTATCCCGAACACTCTTTAAATGAAAGTCATGTATGCAACTAGGTTCTCCATTGTTTTTGGACATGGAATGAACATTCCATCTTTGGGTACTTTTCGTGTAGCATTATAATCATTCTTTTCCCTAATGCATATACACAGTGAACAGGAGCTCTTTAGTAGTTAGGAGTTACATAAATTTCAATTTTCCTTTGAATTCATATGAATGTATTCTTCTATTTCATTCAAAGTTGCATCTACTTACCTGTTTTGAATCTCTATTTTTCTTTGGAGTAGACAATAATAAATAATAATAGCATAAATACAACAACCTCATGGATTACTATGCTATAACAGCTAGTTTCCATGGCATGTATTTTATGAATACTTCTTCACAAGAACATAATATGAAGAGAGTTTTCATTCCTTTAAAAAAAATTCATGGAGTTTCAACCTCATTAGGGACTTCTATTGGTGAGCATTTGGGCCTTTGTGGCCATTTGAAGAAAGAGTTGGTGTCATATAGGCATCTGGTATCATCAACTAGATCCTCAAACACAATTGAACAGTCGTCTAATGTGCCTGAACAAGCGAAGAAGATCGTTGAAATTGATTTCAAGAAGTACATGCATTCCAAGGCACTGGAAGTGAATGAGGCATTGGATAAGGCTATCCCACTTACTTATCCCAAGAAAATACATCAAGCCATGAGGTATTCTCTTCTTGCAAGAGGGAAGCAAGTTCGTCATGTTTTGTTCATTGTCGCATGTGAAGTTGTTGGAGGGACCGAGGAGCTCACCATGCCAACTTCCTATGCAATGGACATGATCAACACAATTTCTATTATTCATGATGACTTTCCTTGCATGGAAAATGATTATTTACGCCAAGGTAAGCCTACAAACCAATATCAAGGAAAAAAAAAACTTCTTAAAATGTTATAAGAAAAAGAAATATCATTATGCTCTAGGTCAACATGGAATCCAAGTGACCCTGGGAAAAGAGATGTAAAGTTAATAGATGAAGGAAAGTCTCCGTGTATGTCAAGATGGAATATGTGGAGAGGCTTGAGAAAGAGTCTTGGTGGTAGCCAAAGGTTTCCAAGAGATAAGAACACTTTCAAAGAATGATGTACATGCCCGAGACACCAGAACAAGTTGAGTATATATGTATAATGTAATCAAGTTAGGATTTTTGTCCCTAATTTCAGAAGTAAAAACTAATTTATATCAGAAAGAAAGAAAGTATTAAATATGCTAAACAATTGCTAAAAGTCCAACATATGATGCACGAGATAAGCTAGATAAACATTAGTAATACTTAAGAATGAAAGCACGAAACATTAGAAATGAAACAAGGTTGTAATAAAAAGTGTTTGCAGAGATATTTTGCATCCTTATGGCTGTACCAAACAAGTTGTTACATCAGTAAAATCAACCTTCAAAACTTGTAAATAATCCACCCAAAAATTTCATTAGACTTAGGAGATTATTATGACAAACCTTTAGCAACTTTCCACGGTTGAAATGCAAGTTATAAATAAAAGTGTGTTAGGGTTTTTGAATCCCTAATGGATGAAGATGTAATTTTAAGAAAGAATCAAGAAATACCCCTTTATAGGGGACAACCTAGTGGCTAATAGGTGCGCTAGGCACAAAGAACAAAACCCAAATTGCAGAAAATTGAAATGGTAAAAAATCGTGTTTCCCAATGCGCTATTTTATTTCTCCAGTCAAAAAAAGTAAATGATTAGTGTTGTTGAGCTCTAGTTTTGTCATACCTTCTGCCATACAAATAAAATCATCATTAAACCTTCTCCCCTCATTTCGTCCATAGTATATCACTAATTACACCATAAACCTCCATTATCTCTTGTTATTCATCCTATGTGGTTAATACATAGTTTTCCATATTTTTAGTGATTAAAAGGATGATTATACAATAGTTTTGTCATTGATGGTTTAATCCTATGTTTCTATGTCCAAGAAACATGTTATGTACTATTCAAGTTCCGGTATATGCACTGTCCATTTTCTGGTATCTGTATTGTTCTTGTTCTGGTACCTGCATTGCAGGTCATCCGATACTCCAAGTCATCTGGTACCAGAAGGTTATACAGTCAACCGGTTCCTGGAAAATCATCTAGTACCCACACTCCATGTCATCCAATACTCTGCAGTGATCTGGTACTACGTTTTCGTTCATCCAGTACCAGCTCTCTATCGCTTTTGGTACCATCTTCATCCGGTACCAGATTGTGCCTATTCCGGTACTAGCTCCATCCAATACTACCATCGCTTTGGTTTGGTACCCATAGTCATGACTATGTTCATCTAGTACTAAAACCCTGGCTACAAGATTCTGGTACTAATTTTTCTAATCTGGTACCAATTGTTCTAATCCAGTATGAACTGTGCTAATCCGATACTAGAAATAATTCGAAATTTTGGAAAGTTTCTAAAGGAAAATCGGGTACATGGGTTTTGTCTAGAGCCACGTTTACATGAGAAAACATGAGGCATAATTCACCCATCTCACACGTGTGTACCTCCATCTCAGGGGGAATGATTCTACTAAAATTATTGAAAAACTCAAACTGCCAACTTGCTCCTCGATTTTCGTGCAGATGGCATCAGATCTAGAAATTCTACGAAATGGGTTTTGTCTAGAATATGGAAAATTGAGTAATGGGTGGGCAGTTTTTCAAAATTAGAATTGGCTTAGAAGATATGGGTGGGCAACTAATTTGAATCTGCCTAAATTGCAATAAAACCCAGATTTTTGAGGATTTAATCTAAAAATGTATTTGAAATCTGAGCATTGGGATTCAGTCCCATCCACTCCTCAATGATTATTCATGTATAAATAAGCCTCATAGGGCTATTATAAAGAGCAATTAGTTTCATGAATATTTTGTCAATGAAAGATTTATTCTTGTGACAAAGCCTTAAGGAGTTGTTAGCCATGTAAAAACTGAGTTTTTGATCTCAATAAAGAATTGATTGTTGTTGCGACAATGAGAATCCTTCTAGCTTGATCTGATTGTCTTCAAGCAACACTCACCTCTAGGGAAGGGCCCCTCAGCCTGGGTAAGTGTTGCTATGTTCTATTTGCTTGGTATATTAACATTGCATTGTGTGTTTATTTCATTACAAGTCAATTTCAGTTTTGTTATCATTTGAGTTAAAGTTTTGTTAATTTTATGTTGTTTCATTAGATGGATGAATTTACACTCAGATCACATTTCTCAATTGAGTGCATTATTACACTTCTTAAGCTTTGAGTCTAGTCTATACTCCTTCCATTACTTATGTGTGCTTATATTTCTGCATATCTTTTCAATGCTCTGTTTCTATTCTTAATTAATTGTGGACAACGTTCCCTTGCTTCCATTCTTCACTCTCATCTATTTAATCATTCAAACCTCCCTTTTCATCTATCATTTTCCACTGTTGATTTTCCATCCTACTCACACATCAAAACCTACTATTTAATTCACATAACATTCACCTATTCTACGTTGTCCTAAATAGTGTAAAACAAAGTTGTTCTATTTTCCATATATAACCTTTCTCTTCTATATTCACCTCATATTTCCTCACACAATTCGCTCCTTAGTTGCTAATTGGATTATACATTATAATCAGTTAATTACAAGAGTAGATCGTTGCCATCTCTTCCTCATTTTCTGGGTATTAGTTATTGAGTTTAAATACTACCTTTATATCTCTATTACACAGAAAAACACTTCCTTTTCTCATATTCATTATTTTCCTTTCCATCTCTTTCTTTTTGCTTTATTTTATGGATGTATTCATTTGATGAGTGGTTATGAGTTTAGGATGTGTGATTTTACATTTGCTTAATATTTCTACAATTTAAGTTTGGATTGCATTAAGAATTATTTATGTTCTTAGTCAATTTTGTTTTTTCATTGCTTTGTACTAATCTACACTTATTTTCACACTAATTTCCTCTCTTGTTTTTGTTATTGATGAATACTTTTGTTATCATTTTGTAGGATAGAATTTAATCTTCCCATTTTAGGATAGATCTTTGCAATAAATTGTTGATCACATAATTTTGTTTTAGTATTTTATTTTGTTTGGCTTCTTATTGCAAACGTGTAGCTTCAAACACCAATGGACAAATTAAAGGTCAAACTCATGAGACACGGCCTTCCCGTGTTGGAATTCTTCCTAAGGTGTTAGTTTCTATTGTGAATTTCATTTCCGTTTTATTGTTTCTTTTATTGCATTTAAGTGTGGATCCTCTATAGGAAACAATCATTGAAGGATAGAAGACTTGAGTAAGCTACTCACGATTAATCACACAAACATCACCCCGAGTGCCTGAAAGACTATGATCTAAGCCTTTATAGCACTAAGTATTCCTACGTCCCAGTGATGAATCCTTAGTGTTAATTTGTTGCAGTGTGGGTTTGAAGATTGTTTTGTCGACTTTAGATTAGGCTAGACTAGGATTTAATCCTTCGTTTCATGCGCCTGCACCTTAAAGCTTACGAGCCCCAGTTGATAATTAAATGTGGGAATTAATAGTGCATATATTTAGCCCCAACAATTTGGCGTCGTTTTCGGGGAGGTGCTAAAGGGATTATAGCATAGGTAGGTTTCTTTTATTTCTCCAAAGCGTTGAGTGTTCCTTTCATGCAAGTGTGTTTATGTTCAAGCAAGCATGCTTATTTTCATGTAAGTGTGGTCTGATTTTAAGGACGACCTAAGGGCAGAGAGAATACAGTAATACGTGAGGGAAGAGCCCACGCATCCACTTTAGTGGGTTTACTCCAAATTTAGGTTGTCCTCTTCATTTCAGTAGTTACAATTTGTGTTTTATTAGCATTAGCCATTTTTTATATATATGAGAAGAGAAGCTAATTTATGTGAACAGATAACTTGGTGACAGGAGGGTCCTAGTAGCACGGTGGTGCTTCAATTATATAATTGGTTTTCTTACATTATTATTTTGGTTTGCTTCTTTTTATTTCTTTATGGTTTTTAAAAATATTTTGGGCACTGTAAGAACCCCCGTCTACACTAATCCATGTGTGAAACAAGACCCATCAACCAGGAAAAAGAACTCAAAGATGATCAAGATTTTAACAGAAATCGCTCAAATCGTAGCAGCAGTGGGTATCTCAATATTGGCCTCTCAGGAAGAACAAATCTTGACAGTAATCAAGAACTTAAATGTCTCTTCACATCCACAAGAAGATCTGGAAGTCTCCTTTGATTCCCTTTGCCAATCTATCAAGGAGACCAAAGAATCATGGACCAGATTTGATGGAGAGCCACCATTAGAACCTGAGATCGAGGAGTTTTTTATATGCCTTTTTGAAGATCCTCCATGCACTAACGAGACCATTTATTCAAAAGAATATGATCTTCTTGGCATGACAGAGGGATACATACAGAGTGGTCTAAATGAGGAAGTTAACCAAGAACATCATGACTATATCGAACAATGGTTCTAGATGACAACCAGATTGAACCACCACTCTCTTCTTCAACAACTCTTCACATCATCGTCAAAGAAGTTGGTTCTTCGTACTTTGGTATACATTAAATCTTATCTTTCAAACCCGAGTATAAATGTGTTTCTAAACCTGTTATGCACATGGTTACATTGGAAATATTCTTACACGTGAAATTTAATTTCTTGTTCTTAGATAGGATAGAGTAAAAGTTGCATGTTAGTTAACCTAGTTCTAAATAAATGCAACATCTTTTCATGTTTCTTTTCAAATAAATGAAATGAGATGAAGATAATATTGGTGATATAACATCAAAAACCAAAACAACTTAACATATTTCTTCTTCTTATTACATATAGATTTCTGACTATTAATAATAATAGTTGCTCATAAGCCTAATCTTTAAAATATTATGGGCATTTACAAAATATTTAAGGTCTGCATAATGATACCCATAAGTAACTTGTACATCCTAGTTTCCTATCAGAACTTGTTATTATATGGAGAAGATGAACCTGGGGACTAGAGACACCTTTAGGTCATTATCTCATCGCCTCATCCACCGCACATTAAGTAAGTTTGACCATGATATGTCTTTCGACTAATCTCGATACATAAGTCTATTTTTCATACGAACAATCTTTTATGGGCAATCTATAAAATATCTTCCAACTCAATACCATCCCATCCTGTAAAAAGGTTTTCAAAGATGCTCCCCCATACACCCATGCGAAATCCATCTATAAATTTTATCTTAAGGGTAAAGATTGGGACAAGAGCCTTTGATGGAAAATGGGTGTAAGATGCTAACCCGTTGGGATACTGAATAGGTCTACTGGTGTTACAAGGGAAAAACTCTCTATGGACAAGGGTAAACCGCAACAGATAGGTATGACTGCAGAAATCAACTCAATTCCAACATGTGCTATATAAACTAGTGTGCAATACGAGGAAGATGCCTATCTCGATCTAATCATTTGATGTTGTTCCACCATTGAGCACTTTGACCCAAAGCTCTACACCTACAAGAAGTTCTCAACAAAAAAGCGATGCAAGTATATAGTGACAATATATTAAATGAGTTAGCACATCATATAGCACAATCCATTAATAAACATTACAAACATGCCCATGGATAATAATCATATATTTGCAAGATATCGATAGGACGAGAAAGGAGTATTTCTATTAATAATTGATCAACAGAAGTATCAACATTATAGACTTTCATGTCGTGACGGTTCGAAACCAAGAAACCAAGTTCCTTCCAACTGGGTCTCCACCACTTCAATCCTCCACCAAAGGCAAGCTCATAGAAAAGAGAGAATGAGATCCTCTTGACAACAACAGAAGATATTGGGGGTTGAACACTGTGTTTAGACTTGAGGGACAAAGGGATGCAGACTCAATATGAAGCAATTTCTCTAGAGTAACTTTTCTCTCAAAGTTGAATGTTTTCTCTCTCTTTTTCCATAGCTCGAAATTGTGCTCTTATAGCCTCCATAATGCAGTTGAAGGGCTGAGTCAGAACGTTTCCAGTATATGGAAGGCCAAAGATCAAAGATATTCTATCGTGACATGGAAACCCGACCTCATTTTGTATTTTCTTGCACAAATCCCGATATACACGAGTTGTAGTGGAGCATCAAACGTATATGCATATTGCAAAGAAGTTAGGGAGCGTATATGTGGAAAAATATATATTTTTGGCTCTGGATTTATCAAAAAGGGGTTGACAAGTCTGCATAGGGAAATGGAAAAAAGCCCTCTGTGCAAGATAGCAATGGTGAAGAAAATATTGCTATAACATATTCCCCCTAATGTGTGAGATCAGAGGAGTATCTGCGATGACCGAAATAAAATATAAATAACCCAGAAGTGGAGTGGTAGAGAACCAGCTGGACAAACTCAATTGCTCTTTACATTATGTACTGACTTTGCATACATGGTTGCCAAAAATACAATGGAGACTCATGTGGAAAATATACCAACAAGTGTTCATGGCCATAAGTAGGAAAATATAAATGCGGTTACATGATAATAGTTGTCATAGTCATGAACAAGGCCCAATGAAACCAGTCTCAAAATCAATCTGAAGATATCTGTATACCAAGGAGTACAATCTAATATCCCATGATCGCTGAAGTCAAATAAGTATTGGTTCGATGAAATGGAAACAAGAGCTCAGGAAAGATGTGTCTACAAAGTGATGTCTTCAAGTCTTCAATACAATCCGCCAACGGTGCAAGTTTACATCATGTGAATATATGAGTTGAGGCCGAACATGATGAGACATCATTTGATTACCATTCATTGAGGTATACCGTTAACAAAAGAAAGACAACCTACCAATGATGAAAGTAGGTATCAAGGCATCGACTACATCTCTACAAATGTGAATAAAGGAGATGGTGTCGAACATTTGAGAGATCCATTGATCAAGGGACATTGATGTATTCCCATTTCTCAATGGCAAGAGAGCCTTCCACTAATGACTGCAAACCTCAAGGTACTCAAAAAACTTTAAGTCTCGTATCTAGAATACATGAGCTGAAGTCGATGGAAAGAGACCCACTGAAAGGAGAGCATTAAGGAATCTCTCATCAATCAACATGAGGAACAAAGAAGGAGCTTCATGATTTGGGGGAGATCAAATGAAGAACGTTTTCACAAGCCAATGACCCTATGTGTCTTTCGCATGTGCCAAATGCAAGTGGGACACAAAAAAGACCCTCTGAATAGCAGCCAGTGATGAAAACTGTTGACAAAGGCGAGGAAACCACCAATAAGGCTAATGGTATCCAAGACACTACACAAATCCCAAAGTGTGAATAGATGTCTTGCCATCGAACATAAGGGAAACCACCCAGTCAACAACCCATGATGAAATGTCAATTGTTGGGTTCAAGGTGACCTACCAATGATGAAAGTAAGGCTAGGGTGCATCATAAGACCAAAGTATCATGTAATTTTGAGACAAACTGAGGGTATGGCTGATCTGAAAATAGAAGGCTGACTTGTTATGCTATGCAAGCACCCCCTACTTCAATAAAATAAACCTTAACAGGACCTTGCTTCATGTGTTAAAATGTGCAAGTTGGTTTGTGTGTTTAGTTTATGCTTCTTCTTTGCAATGTGCATGTGTGAGGAATGTTCTTTTAGAAGGTTAATCATGTGTTATAAATCAATACACAGCAATATAAAGTGCATCAAATAACACAGCAAACTCACAACAATACCAAGATGATAAAGGAGTTCACCCCTCTCTGGGCTACATCTCCTTGAGCCTCCTTCAATGGACTTGGCTCTTTGGGATTAGTTTGTCAAATGTTCTTTACAAGCTGCTGCTCAACTCCAATGGATTTATAGACTGTACCATTGGATTCAGAATACATAAAAACCCCAAAAATGACTGTTAAAACTCTGCAAATGGATCTTGTCTCATCCAGCAATGACCTCTTCTACAGGTGGCCTCCAAGCTTCCCTGAGCTTCAATGGAGCAACAATACCTGTAGAAGTCCTCCAATGGATCTGAAACCTATCCCAATGTGTTCATAGCACAATAATCAGTCAAAAATGACTATTCAGTCTCAGAAAATGGACATGTGCTCATCAGAGCAATGCCTCAAACAATGAGGGCTTTAAGGCTCCCTGGAGCTCCCTCAAGCTTCAATGGTTAAAAACCTGCATAATGAGTCTTCAAATTCTGGTGAAAACATCACCAATGGACTCAGCACGTCCAAAAACCCCTAGCTGGGCTTTTACAGCACCTGATTTGGTCAAAAACTCCAAAAGTTATGGCTTCTGCCATTTTTCCCCTTCAAGCTCTGTTACTCGTTCGCCATTCTGCACCTGTGGGTGAATGAACCTAGCTCTGAGCGTTTTTCCGTGCAAAAACTCAGCACCCGCGCGCATCCCGCAAAACTCGCCAATTTTTCGAACCGTTAGCGGAACTAAGGCCCCCGAAGGCGGAGGTGTTGGGCGCATGGGCCATGTGGCCACATTCCTCGCGCACCAAAAGGCTACCCGTTTCAATGGTTAAACCAGAATCCGACAAGTGGCGGGTGCATTCAAAAGTCGTTTTAAAACAAAACTAAAACCCAATTTACATCCGTGCACATATACTCCATGTGTACAGTGGTTGCATGCCACATAATAGAACCGTGGGTTCGAAATGAAATACCCCGCGCGCCATTGTATGAGGTGATCACATGAATATGTTAACCGTTTGAAAATCGGCATTATTAACCATTTGAAATGCACGCAACAAGGTTTAACCAATGGTCATGTGTAAACATGGAATAAAATCCCGCGCGCCCATCGTTGACAAAGGTCGTATGGATAACCAATGTAACCACGGGCTGGGGCTTAGCCCCAGCCCGACCCCCTCGCCCGTATACCATAACTTGAATTCAAATCAAATAGAAATGGTTATATGTTAAGAAACAAGGTGTGGGCGCAATGGTCGGAGGTCTATGTTAAAGCTTTCAACGGTGGGTGGAGGTCCGGGGGTCGAACCCCGCGGCCTCCATGTAATTTTAATAAAACATACAAAACCCCAACAGCCAATAAATGGGTGCCACGTGGCACCTTTCAACTTGCCAAAAATATGCCACGTGTCACCATATTACTCGACCACATTCGACCAATCACAAACCGCCATGTCAGCGTTGCCAACTCAGCTGCCACATCATCGTACGGTCGCCTAAGTCAGCTGTACGGCCTGCCACGTCAGCTGTACGGCCTGCCCAGTCAGCATCAAATTTTGGCTTGTTTGGCCCAGCGAACAGATCGCGATAACTTCTCCATACGGACTCCGTTTGCGAAAGTAAATATACCGTCAGAATAAGGAGAACGATACGGACACAATGGCATCATTTTCGTCGCATTCCAAGCACTTTGAAAATTGAGCAAATTTTTGACCCCCGGTCCAGATTCTAATCAATGGCCGACATGTGAAGTCAATATTTCTAAGGAGTGGTCGACACAGGTTCATAGACCTCCTTTGAACAAGAGCATGAGACATACGGTGGACTTTGGTAGCATAGACTTAATGATTTGACAACTAGATGCAGGAGGCATCCATAATGTTCTCTATAGTGGCTGGAAGATTAACCAGTTGGTAGAGAAAATTTTGTAATGAGATCAGCTTCCTAAGGCCATGCTAAACCCAAAATTATGACGACCCAAGGACTCAATAACTTTGTGCTATGTTCAAAGGCGACACGATTGCTTCCAATTACAATATAGTACTCCCTTCCCGCTCGTCTTGTTTTTTTTTCATAACAATTGAATGCTATGATACAGAGGAGGGAACGAGTGTCATAAGTAACCAAAAATAGTTCTAGCAGTGGAACGTACCTATGCTCAATGCAAGGAAATGCATGCGAGAGATGGACAGTCAGGGTGATGTTCCCTCCAGGGTATAGGGTGTCAAATTGCGAAAGATATAGACAAGGCTCTGTTTGGTTGAGGATGCAAACTGCTTGGGCCATGGTTTATAACGCAAAGTGAGAACCAGCAAAAGGTTCAATACTACAAGCAAGGGAATGAGATGCAATCACAATTTAATGCCAAAAAATGTCCCTTTTTATATATTTTAGTCTACTTGGTGTGAAAAAGGAGTAAACTTGTGCCAAATATATGTCTTTTCAAATCCAATTTATGAGTGTGAAGAAGACAAGTTCACTCGGCGATATTTTCCATTTTTGATAGCGAGTCGGAAAAGAGCTTTAACTAAGACTCATGATCTTTCAAATCCAATTTTAACGAGTGTGAAAGGGACAAATCACTCAGTGATCTTTTAAATTTTTAGTAACGAGTAAGAAAAGAGCTTAACTAAGACTCGTGTTCTTTCAAATCCAATTTTAGTGAGTGTGAAAGGGACAAATCACTCGGCGATATTTTCAATTTTTAGTAACGAGTTGGAAAAGAGCTTAACTAAGACTTGTGTTTTGTATTTTAATCAACATGTAAAGGGGGAGGCCAAGGCCCCTGTCCCGACCTTCTGCTGAAAGTCAGTATCCTGTGGATAAATAACAATAGCTTGGGAAAACCCAAGGCTTTCCAAGTCAAGGAGGAGAAGGTGCTAACGGAGGATACAGTCTCCGTGATGGTTTGAACAATGTCTCTTAATGGAAAATACATAGGTGGGGGAATGGGACGTCCCATCAGGTCATCCCAATCAAAAGGAACCTCGTCAAGACTTGGTGGGAGAGAATTCGGGGGAAGAATAAACCTCTCTCGTTTAGAAGGGGGAGGGTGTGGGATGTTGATGACATGGCTGAAATGTGTGTCATTCTCTTCAGGGAGAGTAGGGTTGACCAAATATTGCACCGGTGTGGCCACTTCCTCAATTATAGGTTGAAGAGGGTGTGTAGTGATGGGGGCAAGATATGCTTCACCCTTAACAAAGGGGGTGAGGTTGAGAGAAGATTGTGTTGGTGGAACCACCGAGATGATAAAGGGAGAAGTGATGTGAAGAGGAACCACGTATGCCTCAGACTTTGAAGGGCTCTTGGGTGAACCCCACACTTCTGGTATCTCGACAGTGATCAGACACAAACGAGTAAGGTGACTTCTTTCGCAAGTCCTGCAAAATAATTTAGGCTTACGTCTGAGGCGTTTGGGCTTCTCAATGTAACTAGCAGGGGAAAGAGCGTTTTCTCCCATATGATGAATAGAAGTGGGAGACGTGACATGGCTATGATTCGGGGAAAAAATAATGGTTCCCCCGACAAAATTGGTAGAGGTTGTGGGAAAGTTTTCGACATAGTTGGTAGAAGAAGTCGACCCATCTCCGACATGACTGGCACAGATTGGAGATGGAGCACCAATATGAATGACAGTGACTGGGCTGGCGATTGATAGTGGCATTTGAGTCCACAGTCCATGGAAAGACTAATTCTGAAAAATTGCAAGCCATGCAGGATCTTGGTGTACCCCTTGCCCTAGCCCAGAAAGGTGTTGGTTCAGGCCAAAATGATCCGATGAGGTTTGGACGAGCATCGTCATTGGTTTCTATGGAAAGAATGAGGTTGGATAAGGATTATTTGAGTGAGGGTATATTTTTCCCCCTTGTGAAGGCGTCCCATAAAGAGGGTAGCCAAAATTATAGAATTGATTATCCGCATACAGAAGACCTGGGGGTACTTGCGGACCTTTCATGGAAAAAGTGTTTGAAGGAACTAACATGGCGGACAAAAGATACATGGGTGGGGGGTAATAAGTGGGATAGGCACCCATCTGAGTATTGTCTTCTGAAAGAGAATAGCTAGTATTGGATCCATAGGGAGGAAGGTTCCATCCTCCCATGGGGACACGACTCATATCAAATAAAGAAGTAGTCATCAGAGCCATGGTGCCCCTGGGTCCAATGCTAGGATTCATATATGTGGGCCAGGGAGAGGGTTGCATGGGGGAAGGCATATCAATAGAAAAA
>SNQJ01S0023180.1:75977-92314 GCA_010110895.2 Picea sitchensis | reverse complement strand
ATTATAGGCCTCCAAAGGTAGGTCATCGTGATCCGACATGGGGGCCCTTGGAATCCAACCTGTGGGCTTCAAGCCCCATGGAAGCCCAAGCTAGGCTTGTTTCTCCAAAATTGTCCACTAAACAAGGTCCTGCAAAATAAATTTCCCTCCAAAGATCTCAAGTCAAAATATCATGGAAAGTGAAAACCACATCTAATAAACAAGGCATCTAAAAATGTGCATCAAGACTACCTCATCAATTTAAAGAAATGCTCGAAGACCCTATACAATTGACCAAGTTTAGGTATGGGAGGGGTGTCATAAAAGTTCTATTTGGTAGACCAAAACCCTCGAGTAGGGGATGCTCCCAAGGGTGCCCCTTCAAGTTCATGTAGTGGATGATGAGGTGGATAGGGGTTTAAGATTCATACGTCAATGGGTTTCATGAAATACAAGGGATCGTATTGCCTCATTTATGGGTTCCTTTGTAGAGGGTGTGTTGCACCTTCGTTTTCAATGCATCATTTTTCCAAGCCCATTCATTGCCATTAATTAATTAATAGTCCAAAACTTTGGGTACTCCCTAGAGTGAATCGATTATCTTGGGGGAAACTACCACAAGGCCCACTTGAAGCTAGAGGTACACAGACTGCCATATGCAAGGGAAGAAAACGACACAATATGAGTGTACACACGTTAACAAGTGGGGACATGTATATAATGTTATTTTGTTTTTGTAGGTCTTTGATTTTTTAGGAGAAGATTTTCAATGCTCTCAAGACCTCGTTGGGTGAGCATCTAGAAGGTTTACATTTTAGGCTTTTATCTTTTGCTAGCCACCATTCCTCTGGGCCTTCAGCTCCTTCTTCCCATGAAATGAGGTACATGTCCTTCTTGGGTCACTAAAGCCAAAGGGCCTAGAAGAGGGAAATGTGATGGGAATATGATGAGCAGAAAGCGATAAGTATGGTCGGGAATGGCACGATGACCCTTCAAGGGACCCCTTAGTTGCATACTTTCCCCAAAATTTGACCACTTACTAGGAAATCGATGACACTCGCCAAGGTGAAACAGGGTCAAGAGCATAATGTCCAAGCAAGAATTCTATAATCAAAAGCAACTTCAATACAACATGATCAAATGCCTCAAATATTATGGCGATCACCTACCACAATGCCTGACGTGTATGGCATGGAGCAAGACCGATGTGCCTTCCAAAAGCTAGCTAGTGTGGTGGATGCGTTGATGATCGGTCAAATAGTGGTGATAAAGCGTCCTTCCATGTGTGCAAGTGAACATTGCTAGTCATGTGGTCTCTCCACACTCCATGTGTTCAACCTGAGGGCTTGGAGACAGTCATTTAAAGATTGTTTGGAAGAGAATCAATCTTTAAATGAAAATCATGCCCCCATCAAGCACGCAACCAAGTTCTCCATTGTTTTCTGGACATATGAAAATCATGCCCCCATCAAGCACGCAACCAAGTTCTCCATTGTTTTCTGGACATCGGATCCAGGAAAGGTTGGAGTAATCTGAAGACAGTTTCCATTCCTTTAAAACGTTTTCATGCATCGGGGACTTCTATTTGCGAGCATCTGGGCCTCTGAGAAAGAGTTGTTGTCATATAGACATCTGGTATCATCAACTAGATACTCAAACACAGTTGTCCAGTTGGCTAATGTGCCTGAACAAGCGAAGAAGGTCGTTGAATTTTATTTCAAGAAGTACATTCTTTCCAAGGCACTGGTATTCCAAGGCAATGGTATGAGGCATTGGATAAGGAAGAACATACATGAATCCATGAGGTATTCTCCTTCTGTCCCACTTGTCCCAGTTGCTTATCTGAAGAAAATACATGAATCCATGAGGTATTCTCCTGCTGTTCTGTGCATTGCAGCATGTGAGCTTGTGCTACGGAAGGACCGAGGAGTTCGCCATGCCAACTGCCGGTGCTACGGAGATGATCCACACAATGTATTTGATTAATGATGACTTGCCTTGCATGGGGAGGGGATGCACTTCATTCATTTTCCTTTGAGCACATTGCAGTGTCCACAAGCAAAAGGTCAGGATTATGGGCAGGGGAGGGGAGTGATCGGGTTTTGAAGGGATTATGGGCAGGATGCTTCTGTTGACCTTGACACTCTGAATGGATTCATAATTAAAAGACTTTATTGTATCCGTTAAAGGTCAGTTTTACATCATATGACCTTGAAACCTGTTCACTCTGATTGTATCCGTTTTACATCATTTTTATTACTTTGTATCTCCCTGAATCGCCCCCATGATTAATAAAGTGATTCTAATAATATCGACGGTTGACTTGATTTATGCAGTAGTTGAGAGCATTTCGTGAGAGGAAACAGTCGTCCCACTCTTTATTTTGCTGTAGTTTTAAGAAATGATTTTTTTTCTGGCTATATTTTCAGAGGATATTTGTTCGAAATGTTATTAAAAATTGTTAGATTTGTAGATTTGAGTGATTATTTTGTGTAATCCAATTGTTTAATGAATTTTTCAGTATACTTAATCCATTTTTACATTTCAGAAATAAATTTTAAACAACAAAAAATAATAATATGGTGCAAATTTATATGGCCGAATTCCAGTGAAAAAAAACATATCATTGAACAATTAAACAACACTCTTTATTAATTTTTATTTTCCTTTACATTTCTAGTACTGGTTGGTGTTTGAATTTTTTTTTAATTGTCAAGATGTCATCATCAATATTTATATATATATATTAATTATAATTATAATTATTTATTTATTTATCCTGTGGAAAGAAAGAGAAGTTGAAATATTAAATGGAAAAGAAAGAAAGTGTGTTTGTTACTATTTAGATGGAAAGAAAGCAAATTGTGTTTGATGTATTGTCTAATAATTTTTAAACTCCAAAATTCAAATAAGAAAAACAAGTTTGTATGGATTTTTTTATTAATGAAATTTATAAATATTTTTATTTTAATAATATAATTTTTAAAAATTGAAGTTTTTATTCATAAATATTTATATTAATAGTAACTCAAATCAAATAGGAAAAACACGTTTATATGGATTTTTTTATTAATGAAATTTATAAATATTTTTATTTTAATAATACCATTTTTGAAAATTGAAATTTCTATTCATAAATATTTATATCAATAATAACTCAAATTAAATAGAGTAATTTAAATTTATTAACTCAAATCAAATAGGAAAAATAAGTTTATATGGATTTTTTTTATTAATGAAATTTATAAATATTTTTAAAATTGAAGTTTCTATTCATTAAATATTTATATCAATAGTAACTCAAATTAATGTGTAGGTAACTTAATAGTGAAATAGAAATAGAGTAATTTAAATTTATGTTTGCTTATTTTTTATTTAGTTATATGTAATATAGAATTTATATTAAAATTTTATTAATAGTTTTTGTTTTAACTTTTATAGTATAATTTGTTTTATTTTTTTGTTTGTATTTATATTGAAAATATGTTTAATTTTTTAATTTTATTATTTTGTATTTTTTATTTATATTAAAATATGTTTAATTTTTTAATTTTATTATTTTGTATTTATGAAATTTGAAAATAATCATTAATTCTTTATTTAAAAAAAATAATAATTTATAATTTTTTTATGAAATTAGAATAAATTAATTATTAATTTAAGTGAATGTAAATTGAAGAGTAATAAAAATATTAGAATCTTATGGATGTTTACATAAACTCTGTGTTAAAATTTCATCACATGTGTGGAAATACAAATTGTGGATGTTAATTTATAAAAAACATATATAAGATTTTCAAAATATTTATTCCTATGGGTTAACTCTAATGTTTGAGTGTTATGATTTACAAGTAGGAGGTGTGGGGTTCAAGTATGGCTTGACTTTGTGGATTTCATTGTCCGAAACAAGTTAAGTTGCCAAAAATAAAACAGATTAACTTATCTTGGAAATTGCCCTTAAAATGAGGAAATATATTTGAGAATTTTCTTAATATTTATAATAAAATTAATACATTTTAATATGTTTTTTATTTGTAAGAAACTATGTATTACCTGTCATGAATCAAAATTACAGTATCCACAGTGATATCAAAGATAAGAGTATGTTGAATTGCCTCGAAGGGAAACCAATTCAGCTCGACTAAGGTCCTAACATGCCGGAGAAAGCTTAAACATCCATGTCTGAATCACCCCATAGGGAAACTGATTCGACCGTCCGTATGGGTAGATAATTGAAAAAATTCTAAAAAAGGTTGTCCTCTGACCAACATATAAATTACAGATGCTAAAAATAGAAAAACATGCATGCATACACCTGGTCGTTCTCCGACTGTCATGGTTTGTGGCGTGCATTGTTGGTTTCAAATTTCCCGCCTCACTTGCCCATGTCCCAAGTGAAGGCCCAATTGCATGCATTGCCCATCTGTGTTGTTGGAGTAAGTATAGTGCCCATTGGAGCAGCGGTGTCCAAATCTTGTGCTTGCATGGGTCGAATCATGAACACCAACAGAGTTTACAATTGCTCTGCACATTGGCCGAGGTGCTCCACATGAAAGCGAACATCATCAATGTCTTGACAGATAGAGAATACCAGGTCCTAGAGAATTGAGACTGAGTCTCAGTACCTCGAGCAAGAAGTAGACGAGTATCAGGTGCACAATGCACCATTCGAGCAGAAGTGGGGCATTCGAATAGGCAGTTCTTCTTTGACAGAGAATTCATCCATCTGAATGTGGAGGTCTTGCAACAATGGCACAAGAGAAGAAGGTGGTTATGAGTCATGGGGAGAAGGCGGTGGGCCGGTGGAGTGGAAATGGAATGGGAGGAAGGTGGCATGAGAGAGGAATGGGTGAAGGGTGGTGAGGCAGTTGGAGATGGTTGCACCAGAGTTGGTTGTGAAGGTGAAGCGATGTCTGACATAGGACCGAGTGCAAAGCCTAGCGAATTCCCTTGTAGGTCAAACAATTCCACCCGACAGGCCCAAGGAGAAGATAGCGGTGGGAGGTTCGGATGTTTCAGAGAGCGGTGAGTGGATGTCAGGGGTGAGGAGTCAGGGGGTGGTGCAAGGATAGGTGAACGACGAGCCATGGTTGCTCTACTTCGATACAAGAGAGGCCTCCTTTTGGGCTTTCCTCTCTGTCGAGGCATAACCTGCGAGAACAAAGAATCGACCAAGGGAACTAGGGATATCGTCGAAGGTGAGAACAAAGAATCAACCAAGGGAACCAGGGATAGTGCCTTGGAGCATGAGCTGCCAAGAAAGAGGAATCTAAATGGTGTATGAAGAGGTGAGCCATTGACATAATAAGGCGCCTTTGAAATAAATTCCCACATGCTCACTGGTAATATCGCCTTCGCCATTTCCGAATTGAATAGCTAGCGGGGACGCACTGCAGTAGTGGAGGATGGTTGGAGTCATAAGGAGAAATGAATTTCAGAGGGACATCACTATAAATGCTGGAAGGCTTGGCATGTGTAGATCACATGTCCCGCGGAGAGGTGGCATATGTTGTCTCCTCCGATGGCCAAGTGGTGCGCACTAACAACCCATCCGGGGGACTATCCTAGCTGAGAGCCTTGTTGATGTAGTCCTGTAAAAGAGTGTGATCATTATGGGAAGTGTAGATGATGTCTGGTCCTTCGAGAGATACTCCCTTGTTAGTGAGATGATCCACTATTTGGTTGGCTTGCCTCCTTACATGCGAAGGGATTATAACCACCTGTAGTTTGATGGTAGTTATGATAGTAGTTAATCTGGAGGTGAGTTGCCAATAGGGGGAAATTCGTTCTGGATCTTCTTCATTGAGTATTTTTTCCAGAAGGTTAAGGATGATTTGAGAATCCACTTCTACTATCAGCTTATGGTGGCCATAATCTTGGGCAATTTGTAGCCCTCTCATGAGTCCCCAGAGCTCAGCTTCTTTGTTTGTGTTATGACCAAAGTTGTCAACCAAGATTAGGATTATGTTCCCATGGACGTTGCGAAGAACAACCTCAAAGCCTACAAGTCCTGGATTGCCTTTGGAGGATCCACTAAATTTTAGCTTGATATACCCTGGAGAAGGGGGGGACCAATGTGAAGGACTATCTCGGAATTTCCTTTCCTGAGTTTTCCAGTGAGTTTGAGGTTGAATGTTAGTGACCCAGTTGTCCATAATTTGTTTTTCCTAGGGAGGGAAATTTAGATCCTCCTCTTTCCAGGCCTGTAGGAGGATGGTTTCTTTGATGTTGTCCTGGATGAATTTCCATACAATTTTCCAGTCTAGTTGGGTTGATACGAAGATTCTTCTGTTGCGTTCTTTCCAGATCTACCAGATGTTGAAGCCTAGAAAGAGCTTCCAAATATAGTTGAGATTTGGAGATTGAAAAACAGAGTCTCACCATCCTTTGATAGTTTCCTTAAGGCATTCTCGTTTGCGGTTGGTGGTGTGGATGCGTAAGGCATTGTGATCCCAAATTTGAGTATTGTAGGTGCAGAGATTGAGCATGTGATTTTGTGCCTCAGAGTCCTTTCCGTAAAGAGGGCAGACAAAAGGCCCTACAAAGCCTCTTTTTGTTAGATTGTCCCAGGTGAGGATGCATTTATGGGCAACAAGCCAAAGAAAGGTGTTGATTTTGGGCCAGTGCTTGATGCAACAAATTTCCATCCATATTTTCTCTTTGGGTGGAAGAATATGGTTGGTCTTGAGGTTGTATGACTCTTTGATGGTGAAGGTTCCATGTGAGGAGTGCCCTCATCTCAAAATATCCTCGCCTGTATGAATATAGATTTTTCGGGAAGAGATAGTCTCGCGCCATGCCTGGAGATCCACATGCATCGACAGATGAATTTTTGTATGGGTGAACTTCCAACTGTGCAATGTGGCCCATGAGGCATCGTTTTCCTAGTAATTTACGACCATGAGTAAGCCCACTTGCATGGTAGGGTCAAGAAGGGCTTCGGCGATGGGGTGACGGTCTAATGAAAACCATTGTTGCCAAGAATCTTTCCAAAAGGATGTTTTTCTCCCATTTATGATTTCCCAGAAGGCATGGTTGGCTATCAAGGAGTGGCTTTGATTTTCTGTGTTCCATATCAAGGATCTCGGTGTTTTATCATCCTATCGAATCAATTATTTTTCCTCAATGCTTGGAGCATACTTTTTCCTCCAAAGTCTGGCCCAAAGGTCTTTAGGTCACTTCAGACATCTCGACGAAATATTAGCACTTAGAACTTTCTTGAGAATGGTGGGGTCATGAAAGCCATGCCTGCCCATAGATTTCATCTTGCATATCTTTTCCTAGCTAATCAGGGCTATTTTTTTCTCATTTTTTTCTCCTAGCTAGAGAAAGTTCCTTTGTAGTGATTTGATGGAAGTTAGAATTAATTTGGGGGATTTCATATCTGAGAAGGAGTATATGGGAAGGGATTGAAGAACCGACTTGAGGAGGATGAGGCAATTGGGCAAGTTGAGCGAGCAGAAGGTCCATGATGAGAGCCTTTTCGTCATGGAGGAAAGGATCCCCTCCTAGGATCTATTGCGGAGGGCTTTGTTGATGAATGGGATACCCAGGTACTTGGATGGAAGGGAGCTACAATTGAAGACTAGGATGTTGTTGATATGGCACTGAAACTGGATTGGGGTGTTAAAAAATAAGAGCTGAGATTTTTCCTAATTAATATCCATTCCAGAGGCTGCACAAAAGGTGTTGAGAATAATGAGGATTCGTTGGGACTCACGAACTGTTGGGGAGCCCATCATTAAGCTGTCATCAAAAAATTAGCTATGGGAGAGAGGGGTTCTATGGCATGAAGAGGTAGTCCCACTATATATTTTTCTGCATTGGAGGCTTTAATGAAGTGGCTTAGGCCTTCTTCCATGATTATGAAGAGGAAGGGGGACAAAGGGTCCCCTTTCTTGTATTCCATGAGTAGGCAAGAAGGGGTGGGAGGGGACGCCATTGACTAAGATAGAGAAGAAGGCAGAAGAGGTGAGATTGAGAATCCAGTTAACCCAATCTTGTACAAAGCCAAAAGCAAGAAGAAAAACCTTCATGTATGCCCAACTTATTTTATCAAAATCTTTCGAGAAATAAAGATTTAGTAACATACTTGGATTTCATGTGTTCTAAAGAGAGTTTATGAATTCATGGGCGAGGAGAATTTTATCAAGAATTTTTCTGCCTTCAACAGACCCTAAATGCTAGGGAGAGATGATCAATGGAAGGATGGGTTTGAGGTGCCTGGCGACGACTTTAGTGAGTAGTTTGTAGATCACATTACAAAGATCGATATGTCTGAACTTCTTAGGATGATTGACCTGTTCTTCCTTGGGTATGAGGGCCAGTAAAGTTGCATTGAGAGAAGGGAGAAATTGACCTGATGTCCTTGAGTCCTCGAAGAGATCCCAGACTTTCTCCTGTACCATGGGCTAACAGAAGTGGAAGAAGTCTGTCGTTAATCCATAGGAGCCTGGGGATTTTGCTTTAGGGGTGTCCTATAGATCCAGGTCAACTTATTTAATCATGATGGTTCTAGTCAAGGTGTCATTCTACTCCTGGGTAATGAGATGTGGAATGTTTTGAGTGATCTTGTCAATGTCTGAAGATTTATCCCTAGTGGGTTCAACTAGCAGGTCCTGGTAATAAGAAACCAATTCTTGTTCCATATATTCATGGGCTTGGAGGTTTTTTCCTTGCTGCATGATCAGTTGAGTGATATGATTGGTGTGCCACCTCTTGATCATTGACCAGTGAAATAATCTTATTTTGCGTTCTCCCTCCTTGAGCCTTGTACACGAGACTTCTACCTCCACAAGACTTCTTCTTGAGAGCGCCTTTCCTCCAGTTGTTGTTTTAGGAGGTTCTCTTGTTCCTTGAGTTCCTCCCTGAAGTCGTGATTCCTGATTTTCATTTGGAGGAGGTTCATTTGATCATTCAAATGCCATTGCACCTTGAATATGTAACTGAAGTTCAGTTTATTCCAAAGCTTAAGTTGTTGTTTGAAGTTATTAAGCCATTGCTGGAATCGATAATTTTTTTAGCCATGAGATATTACAGTGTCCCACCACCAGGTTGTGGTCATGGCTTGGAACTCTAGATGGGTAAGCCAAAATCACTCAAATATGAAGGGCTTTCGACCGAGAGAACCTGAGATATTTATTATTAGTTGAATGGGCCAGCGGTCAGAGCCTGTTGTGTCCAGAATGTTAGCGTTGAGGGAGAGACCATCCATCATAAGGATATCTGAGACTAGGAAATGGTCGAGATGACAAGACACATGTTGGGATCCTGAGGGCCTGTTTGACCAGGTGTAGTGTCCATTTTTGGCTTCTAAATCAACGAGACAATACTTTTCTAGTAGATCCTAGAAAATCCCACTTTTTGTGTCTAATATGCGGATTCCCCCTTTTGTTTCCTCAAGGTTGCACACCATGTTGAAGTCTCCACATAGTATCCATATGTGAACATTGATGAGAGTGGTCAGCCTCTCCAAATGATGAATGAATTTTACTTTGTCCCCTTGCGTAGCTAGCCCATAGATGTTGGTAAGGATGCCAGGCTGATTAGATATGATGAGTCGATATTCAACAGAGATTGTCTAGCGAGTTGAGAAGAAATTTTCCATGATTACAGAGCGAGGATTCCAAATAATGGGCAGGCCTTCGAGCGTTCCTTTAGAATCGACGGTCATCATTTGTCTGTGTTTCTAACATCTAGAGAGAATTTGTCTCGTTTCTTCCCCTGCACATTTTGTTTCTTGAAGTAGAAGAATGTCATGTTGTTTTGCTATGATCCTTTCCCATAGAATCCTTTGCTTACTATGACCGTTGAGACCTTGTATATTCCAAGAGACGAGCTTCATGATGAGGAGGGAGAGGGGATGGGGGGGAAGGTGTCAGAGATGAGGTGTATCTGACCTGAGTTGACCATGAAGTTACCAATTTCCTGTATGAGATTCTGGGTAGAATTTCTTCCTCTTTTCTTCTCGTCCTTTTGAGGTTTGTGCTGCTCTCTCTGTTCAATGCACTGAATTTCAAAGCCTTTGTTGGATCTGGCCTCTAAGACTACCGAGGAGTTTATGAATACTTTATGAAATTTGTGGAGCTGATCTAGAGGAATGGTGTATAGTTCCTTCTTGTGATAGGCTTGTTCTAGATTTTCCAGATCTATTCCAACGAGATCATTTTCATCTAGATCCATTTTGGCTTCTCCCTCATTTGGGTCAAAAGCTTCACCCTCTTTTGGGTGGGAGTGGGAAGAAGGTTGGATATTCTCCATAACTAGGGAATTCAAGAGATTGTCTTTTTCTTTATTGTGGGTAGAAGTTTCCTTTTGGGGTATCTTGGGTACTTCCATGTCTTCAGGGATGTGTTTGAGGGTGTCGAAGGAGTTTCTAGAGGGGGTTTCCTTATTTTCCATCGACATTATTTTTTTCACAATATGGAGTCGCCGACCCCCTACCTGGATGAAACCATATTTTTCTTTGCTTGTTTCAGGATTATCAATTTTGATTGTCTCATTCAACAGATAGTCCTTGAACAAATGTCTGTGCTCATGGATGTTTTTTCATCTGAATGGTATGTGTTCGTAATCAATAGTTTGAGACCAGTCCTCGTCATGGTATTTGGGAGCGATCGAGCCTAGGAGAAGCTTCGATATCTTGAGGTAGAAATATATGCGTGCATAGGAGGTGTACCTTCTCTTCTTGGTTGACTCTGAGGATTTTACATAGATTCTGATGGTGTTGCCAATGCCGACCAAAATATCCTTTAACCAAAACTTCTATGGGAGACAGTATAGGATTATCCATACCAGGGCATGCACAAAGTATTCTTTTTTTGGGTTAAAATTCTCCATCTAGAAGCGTAGAAAGAGGCCAACAGAGTTGAAGAAATATGACCCTCAATCAAATATGTGATTGTGGTCCTCCAGGTTATGGAAAAAGATGGTAAAGAAACCCTTGGAGCCTAGATGTAGGTTGTAATGTCCTTTGGGATTCCACCATTGATGAATCCATTTGATGAGCTCGGGGTCAGAGGGCCACGGACCTAGAAATTTTCCTACCAATGCATCGTCCCGCATGTATTTCTTATGTTCTTCGATTTCGGGTGTTCTAATAACATATTTTGGTGTCAAAGGTGCATGGTATATGCACTTCCCATGTGCCCATGGGCTTGTTTATTTGTCTTGAGTTGGTCTAGAGTCAATGTCTATTTCCTTTCCCTTGGAAGTCCCCTTGAAGAAGATGCGTGAGATTTGTTCCGATGACAGTTCGAAGGCGATTCGACAGAATTCTCCTCCTCGAGGATCCTGTGAGACCACCTGACTATAGGATGTGCCTCGCGACCCTCCATCATTTGGGAGAATGATCTCCCCACCTGGGGTGGAGACAGAGAGTAGCAGTGAGACCTACCGCTCAAACACTAACAGAGAAAACCCTATCTCATTACAAATTACTTTCACTTATTTTTATATTTTATTTTATATAAGTTATATAAATTAAATTTTATTTTATTTGAGATTTTGATCCCACTCCATCTCGGATGGAATAAGTGGATTAGCTTACAGAGCCTGTCTGGGCCTTGAATTATTCTAATTCACTTGATTGTCTCGATATTGTTTACCTTCTGATGAAGTTATTTTTGAGGCAATGACAGGGATAGAATACCCCTGGGAGGAATTACTTCATTGATCTTATTCCCTCCTTCTAAGAACTTAGTTGAGTGGAGAAAGGAGAATTTTGATTGACTTTGAATGGAGGTGTTGATCACCGTGTGAACCCCTTAGCGAAGCATGGTGTCTATGGTGAGGGTAACATGGAAAATATATCAGAGACTATTTCAATTGACATATGTAGGAACCCTGGAATCATAGAGAACATGTTTGTCAGTGAAGATTGTTCTACGAAAGAGATCTGCACAAATACTGCTCTATTTAAGAAGTTTTTCAAAAAACAATTTGGTCATATGAGGAAATGTCAAGTATAGACCCCCGTATTGTCGAACACAAGACAAAAATGTGCGAAAACGTGATTTTGTTTTTACAAAAGTTACAACTAGTTGATCCGATAAAGGCGACAACAATTAAGGAAAAATTAGAGAAACTACTTAAGGTTAGTTTCATCTATATAGTTCCCCTTACTGAATGGGCATCAAATATATTTCTAGTGGATAAAAAGAAAGAAACCATTCACGTTTGTATGGAATTTCACAATATGAATAAATATTGTCCTAAAAACAACTCCCCCCCCTTTATCAATCATATTATCGATGAATGTGCAGGAAGAAAAATATTCTCCTTTGTGGATGGATTTTTGGGCTATAATCGAATCCATATCTGGCCTGAGGATTATTATAAAATGACATTCATATGTCCTTGGGGTTATTTTTCATATAAGAAGATGCCTTTCAACCTTAAAAATGTTGGGGATACATTCCAGTGGGCTATGTCTTTCACTTTTCATGTTCTTAAGTATATCGTCGAGGCTTATCTTGATGATCCTGCTACTCGCTCGTGCAAGAGATAAGATCATTCAGATCATCTTTGACTCATTTTGGAAAGACATTGGTACATCGTATTTAATTAAATCTTAATAAGTGCATCTTCTATGTCATTTCAAGGTGTATATTGGGATTTATTGTTTCCAACAAGGGGATCATGGTTGATTCATTAAAGGTTGAGGCAATAATCTAGTTTCCTCCCCCACATAATATCTATCAACTTCAAAGATTTCAAGGAAAAGATAATTTCCTTCATCGATTTATAGCCAATTATGTTTTCATCACCAAGGGATTTATGCTCTTGTTGAATCGATGTTCGAGATAGGACCGAGTGAAAATCCTAGTAAATTCCCTTGCAGGTCGAACCATTCTACCGTGCAGGCCTAAGGAGAAGATAGCGGTGGGAGGCTTGGATGTTCCGAAGAGGGGTGAGCGGATGCCGGGGGTGAGGAGTCAATGGGCGGTGCAAGCATAGGCAAGAAATGAGCCATGGATTCTCTACTTCGATGCAAGACATCCCCCCTTTTGGGCTTTCCTCCCTGTCGAGGCATAACCTATGAGAACAGAGAATCGACCAAGGGAACCAAGGATAGCATCAAAGGAGAGACCAGAGAATCGGGCAAGGGAACCAAAGATAGTGCCTTGGAGTAGGAGATGCCAAGGAAAATGAATATAAATGGTGTACCCATAGGTGATCCATCGAAATAATAAGGTGCCTACGAACTTAATTCCCACACGCGCATAGGTGCTGGTAATATAGTCTTCTCCATTTCCGAATTGAATAGACAGCAGGGAATGCATTGTAGTAGTAGAGGGTGGTTGGATTCGTAAGGAGAAAATAATTTTGGAGGGACATCACTATAAATGCTAGAGGGGTTGGGATGTGTTGATCACATGTCCCATGGAGAGGTGGCAGATGCCAGCTCCTCCAATGTCCAAGTGGTGCACACTAACACCCCATCCAGGGGACTATCCTAGCTGAGAGCCTTGTTGATGCAGTCCTGGAAAAGAGTGTGATCAATGTGGGAAGTGTAGATGATGTCTGGTCCTTCGATAGCTACTCCTCTGTTAGTGAGATGATTCACTATTTGGTTGGTTTTCCTCCTTACATGTGAAGGGATTATAACCACCTGCGGGTTGATGGTAGTTGTGATAGTGGTTAATCTAGAGGTGAGTCGCCAACAAGGGGAAACTCGGTCTGGATCTTCTTTGTTGAGTATTTTTTCCAGAAGGTTGAGGATGATTTGAGAATCGCCTTCTACTATCAACTTATGGTGGCCGTAATATTGGGCAAGTTGTAGCCCTCTCATGAGTCCCTAGAGATCACCTGCATTGTTTGTGTTATGACCAATGTTGTCGGCCGCGATTAGGATTATGTTCCCATGGATGTTGTGAAGAACGATCCTGAAGCCTACAGGTCCTAGATTTCCTTTGGAGGCTCCATCAAAGTTTAGCTTGATATACCCTAGAGAAAAGGGGGACCAATGTGAAGGACTATTTCAGAATTTCCTTTCCTGAGTTTTCCAATGAGTTTGAGGTTGAATGTTAGTGACCCAATTGTCCAAAATTCTTTTTTCCTAGGGAGGAAATTTAGATCCTCCTCTTTCCATGACTGTAGGAGGATGGTTTCTTTGATGTTGTCTTGGATGAATTTCCATACAATTTTCCAGTCCAATTGGGTCGATAAGAAGATTATTCTGTTGCGTTCTTTCCAGATCTGTCAGATGATGAAGCCTAGAAAGTTCTTCAAAATACAATTGAGAATTGGAGAGTGAAAAACAAAGTCTCACCATCCTTCGATAGTTTCTTTGAGGAATTCTTGTTTGTGATCAGTGGTGTGCATGAGGATGACGACGTGATAAAAAATTTGAGTATTGTAGGTGTAGAGATTGAGAAGGTGATTTTGTGTCTTAGAGTATTTTCCAGAAAGAGGGAAGACACAAGGCCCTACAAAGCCTCTTTTTGTTAGATTGTCCCAGCTGAGGATGCATTTATGGGCAACAAGCCAAAGGAAGGTTCTAATTTTGGGCCAATGCTTGATGCCCCAAATTTTCGTCCATATTTTCTATTTGGGTGGAAGAAGAAGGTTGTTTTTGAGGTTCTATGCTTCTTTGATGGTGAAGGCTCCCTGCGAGGCATGCCCCCATCTCAAAATATCCTCACTTGGATGAATCTGGAATTTTGGGGAAGAAACAATCTCATGCCATGCTTGGAGATCCACGTGTGATGACAGATGAAGTTATGTATGGGTGGAATTCCAACTGTGCCACGTGGCCTGTGAGGGGTCATTTTCCCAGTAATCCATGACCGTGAGTAAGCCTGCTTGCATGGTAGGGTTGAGAAGGGATTTAACAATGGGGTGACGGTCTAATCGAGACCATTATTGCCAAGAGTCTTTCCAAAAGGATGTTGTTCTCCCATTTCTGATTTCCCAGAATACATGGTCGGCTATCAAGGAGTGGTTTTGATTTGTTGCATTCCATATCAAGGATCCCAGTGTGTTATCATCCCATCAAATCAATTGTTTTTCCTCAATGCTTGGAACATACTTTTTCCTCCAAAGTCTTGCCCAAAGGTATTTAGGGATATTTAGCTATCTCCACCAAATATTAGTGCTTAGAACTTTGTTGAGAAGGGTTGGGTCATGCAAGCCAAACCCGCCCATAGATTTTGTCTTGCATATCTTTTCCTAGTTGATCAGGGTTATTTTTTTCTCATTTTTTTCTCTTGCCCAAAGAAAGTTCCTTTGAAGTGATTTGATGGAAGTTAGAATGAATTTGGGGGATTCCATATATGAGAAGGAGTATATGGGAAGTGATTGAAGAACCGACTTGAGGAGGATGAGGCAACTAGGCAAGTTGAGCGAGCAGAAGGTCCATGATGAGAGCCTTTTCGTCATGGAGGAAATGAGCCCCTCCTAGGATCTATTGTGGAGGAATTTTTTGATGAATGGGATACCCAGGTACTTAGATGGAAGGGAGATATGAGTGAATCCAATGATGTTGTTGATATGGTGTTGAACCTGGATCGAGGTGTTAAAAAATAAGTGCTGAGATTTTTCCCAATTAATGTCCATTCTAGAGGCTGCACAAAAGGTGTTGAGAATATTGAGGATTCATTGGGCCTCATGAACTATGGGGGAGCCCATCATTAAGGTGTCATTGAAAAGATGGCTATGGGATATGGGGGGTTCTATGCCATGAAGAGGTAGTCCCACTAGAGATTTTTCTGCAATGGAGGCTTTTATGGAGCAACTTAGGCCTTCTTCCATGATTATGAAGAGGAAGGGGGACAAAGGGTCACCTTGTCGTATTCCACGAGTAGGAGAGAAGGGGAGGGAGGGGGTTCCATTGGCCAAGATAGAGAATAAGGTGGAAGAGGTGATATTGAGAGTCCAATTAACCCAATCTTGTGCAAAGCCAAGAGAAATAAGAACAACCTTCATGTATGCCCAACTTATTTTATCAAAATATTTGGAGAGATCAAGCTTTAGTTACGTAATTGGATTGCCTATTGTATAAAGAGAGTGTATGACTTCATGGGTGAGGAGAATGGTGTCGAGAAATTTCCTGCCTTCAACATACCCTGGTTGCTTAGGAGAGGTGATGAATGGAAGGATGGGTTTTGAGGCACCTGGCGATGACTTTAGTGAAAAGTTTGTAAATCACATTACAGAGAGTGATGTGTCTGAACTTCTTAAGATGATTGCTAAGAACCAAATATCAATATAGCATAGAAAATCCTCAGAAAAAGTACTCAATGCCTTGAAAAAGAGATAATGTCAGATAATAAGCCTCTTCGAGGGGGCAACCTCCTTTTACCCCAATTAAATGTTCAAGTACAAGATGATTCAAAATGAAAATGTCTCCTTGGTAT
>SNQJ01S0023180.1:52934-74671 GCA_010110895.2 Picea sitchensis | reverse complement strand
CCTCTTCGAGGGGGAAACCTCCTTTTACCCCACTTAAATGTTCAAGTACAAGATGATTCAAAATGAAAATGTCTCCTTGGTATATATAGGAGACTAGGAGGTATAATTACAACTAATGGCCTAAAGCCGACATAAATAAATAAAATTACTAATATGATATGCCCCAATTAAGGGGTAATGAGCCAATATTAGGGCTTAACAATGATTGACCTATTATTCCTCGCGTATAAGGGATAGGAAAGTTGCATTGAGAAAAGGGATCACTTGACCTAATGTCCTTGAGTCCTCGAAGAGATCCCAGACTTTTTCCTGTACCATGGGCCAACAAATGTGGAAGAAGTATATCGTAAATACATTGGAGCATGGGGATTTTCCTTTGGGGGTGTCCTGTAGATCCAGGTCAACCTCTTCAATTGTGATGTGTCTGGTCAAGGAATAATTATGCTCCTGGTTAATGAGATGTGGAATGTTCTGAGTGATCTTGTCAATGTCTAAAGATCTGTCCCTAGTGGGTTCAAATAGCAGGTCCTGGTAATAAGAAGCCAATTCTTGTTCCATATATTAATGGTCTTGGAGGTTTTGTCCTTGATCCATGACCAGTTGAGTAATATGATTGGTGAGTCACCTTTGGATCATTGACCAGTGAAATAATTTTATGTTGTGTTCTCCCTCCTTGATCCATTGTACACGAGACTTCTACCTCCACAAGACTTCTTCTTGAGAGTGCCTTTCCTCCAATTGTTGTTTTAGGAGGTTCTATTATTCCTTGAGTTCCTCTGTGAAGTCGTGATTATTTATTTGCGTTTGGAGGAGGTTCATTTGATCATTCAAATGCCATTTCACCTCGAATATGTTACCGAAGTTCAGTTTATTCCAAATCTTAAGTCATTGTTTGAAGTTCTTAAGTCGTTGCTGGAATCGATATATTTTTTATCCATGAGAGATTGCAGCGTCCCACCACCAGGTTCTAGCCATGGCTTGGAAATTTGGATGGGTGAGCCAAAATCACTCAAATATGAAGGGATTTCGGTTGGGATAACCTGAGATATTTATTATTAGCTAAATGGGCCAGTGGTCAAATCCCATTGTGTCTAGAATGTTGGCGTTGAGGGAGTGACCATCCATCAGGAGGATATCTGAGACTAGGAAATGTTCGAGCCGACAAGACACATGTTGGGAGCCCAAGCACCTGTTCAACCAGACATAGGGTCCATTTTTGGTTTCTAAATCAACAAGACAATTCTGTTCTAGTAGATCTTGAAAAATCCCACTTTTCGAGTCTAATCTGTAGATTCCCCCTTTTGTTTCCTCAAGGCTGCACACCATGTTCAAGTCTCCACCCAGTATCCATCTACGAACATTGATGAGAGTGGTCAGCCTCTCCAAATGATGAATGAATTTTACTTTGTCCCCTTGCGTAGCTGGCCCATAGATGTTCGTAAGGATGCCAGGTTCATTAGATTTGATGAGTCAATATTTAGCGGAGATTGTCCAGCGAGTTGAGAATAAATTTTCCATGATTACAGAGCGAGGATTCCAAAGAATGGGAAAGCCTCTGAGTGTGCCTCTAGCATCAACGGTCATCATTTGTCCATGTTTCTAACATCTAGAGAGAATTTTTCTCGTTTCTTCCCCAACACATTTTGTTTCTTGAAGTAGAAGAATGTCATGTTGTTCTACTATGATCCTTTCCCATAGAATCCTTTGCTTACTACGACCATTGAGACCCCGTATATTCGAAGATATGAGCTTCATTATAAGGAGGGAGAGGGGAGGGGGGGGGAGGTGTCATATATGAGGTGTATCTGACTTGTGTTGACCATGAAGTTACTGATTTTTTGTATGAGCTTCTGGGTAGAATTTATTCGTCTTTTCTTCTGGTCCTTTTGAGGTTTGTGCTGCTCTCTCTACTGAATGCGCTAAATTTACAATCCTGTGTTGGATCTGGCTGCTGATCCCTCTGAGGATTTTATGAATATTTTATGAACTTCACAGAGATAATCTAGAGGAATGGTGTATATTTCCTTCTTGAAGTAGGATTGTTCTAGATTTTCCAAATCTATTCCAACGAGATCTTGTTCATCTAAATCCATTTCAGTTTCTCCTTCCTCTAGGTCAAAATATTCACGCTCTTTTGGGGGGGAGTGGGAATAAGGTTGGATCTTCTCCATAACTGGGGCATTCGAGATATTATTGTCTTTTGTTCTATTGTGGGTAAAATTTTCCTTTTGGGGTATCTTGGGTACTTCCATGTCTTCATGGATGTGTTGGAGGGCGTCGAAGAATTTGCTAGAGGGGGTTTCTTTGTTTTCCATCGGCATTGTTTTCTTAACTTTATGGAGTCACCGACCCCCTACCTCGATGAAACCATCTATTGCTTTTCTTTTTTCAGGATTATCACTTTTGGTTGTCACATTTAGTGGACAATCCCTGAACAAATGTCTGTGCTCGTGGCATTTTTTGCATCTGAATGGTATGTGTTCATAATCAATAGTTTGAGACCAGTTTTCGTCATGGTATTCTTGAGCGATGGAGCCTAGGAGAGGCTTAGATATGTTGAGGTAGATGCATATGCGTGCATAGGAGGTGTACCTTCTCTTCTTTGTTGCCTCTGAGGATTTTATATAGATTCTGATGGTGTTGCTAATGCCGACCAGAATCTCCTCTAACCAAAACTTTTGTGCGAGAGAGTATAGGTGTATCCATACTAGGCATGCGCAAAGTATTATTTTTCTAGGATAAAATTCTCTAGATATAAGCGTATAAAGATGCCAAAAGAGTTGAAGAAATACGGTCCTCCATCAAATATGAAATTGTGGTCCTCCAGGTTATGAAAAATCATGGTAAAGAAACCCTTGGAGCCTAGCTGCAGGTCGTAATGTCCTTTGGGATTGAACCATTGATGAATCCATGTGATGAGATCGTGGTCAGAGGGCCACAAACCTAGAAATTTTCCTACCAGCACATAGCCCCGCATGTATTTCTTATGTTCTTCAATTTTTAGTGTGCTAATGACATATTTCGATGCCGAAGGTGCCTACGTTATGCACTTCCCAGGTGCCTAGGGGCATGTTTCTTTGGCTTTATTTGGTCTATAGTTGATGTCCATTTCCTTTCCCTTTGAAGTCCCCTCGAAGAAGATGCATGAGCATAGTTCCAATGGTGGTTCGAAGGCGATTCGACGAAATCCTCCTCCTGAAGGATATTGCGACACCACCTTACTATAAGAGGTGCCTTGTGACCCTCCATCATTTGGGATCATGATTTCCCTTCCTGGAGCAAAGACAAAAGGTAGCAGTGAGACCTACCACTCAAACCCTAGATAGATCCAAAAGCATAGGTCAAACCCTAACAAAGAAAGCCTAATCTCATTACAAATTACTTTCACTTATTTTTATATGTTATTTTATATAAGTTATATAAATTAAATTTATTTTTATTTGAGATTCTAATCCCACTCCCTTTTGGATGGAAGAAGTAGATTAGCTTACAGAACTCGTCTGGGCCTTGAATTATTCTAATTCACTTGATTGTCTCGATATTGTTTACCTTCTGATGAATTTATTCTTGAGGCAATGACAAGGATAGAATACCCCTAGGAGGAATTACATCATTGATATTATTCCCTCCCAGAACTTAGTCGAGTGGAGAAAGGATAATTTTGATTGACTTTTAATGGAGGTGTTGATCACCCTGTAAACCCCTTAGCGAAGCATGGTGTCTATGGTGAGGGTAACATAAAAAATATATCAGAGACTATTTCAATTGACATCTCTAGGAACCCTGGAATCATATAGAACATGTTTATCATTGTATCATTATGGGGTTGATTCGATTCTCCATCATCGTTTACCTCACAAGGAAGCAAAGACTATTCTTAATGCTTTCCAAACTGGAGAATTGATCCAGATTATTTTCAGCACGAAATGAGAGTAGAGATATAATAAATAAATGTACAGAGATATATTAGATATCCAATAATATAACATAAATATATTAGAGATGCATCCATAAACACATAGATATAGTAATACACATTTTTCTATTAATGAGAAAAAATGTACAAAGACTGTAAAAATACAGAGTGAAAGACTCACTAGAATGGTGACATCTTATCTCTGAGAAGATATGTGTCCGCTTCTCGCATTCACAAGAAGATGATTTTACAATGAGGTTGCAGAGGAACTTTTATCATAAAAAAAATTCAAAACCATAATCCCGTAAGATGAAAAGCCAACAGTTCTATGGATTCCATTTTGTGTAGTTTGGTGTATTAACTTCCCAGGGGCGTAACATTGGCATATGATATATGTTTGGGGTGTGCGATAGCTCATTGGAAAGGTATCATCGAGGAGATTAATTTTGGTGGCTCAATAAAAGGGTTTAGCTATGATTGGGGAGCTCGATCAAGAAAAAACTTCATTTAGGCCCTCAAAATGGCCCGGAAAGTTTAGGAACCAAAAAAATGCTAAAAATAGTAAGTTTCCATAAAACCATTTTGAGATAGTTGGAATAGGTGGGTGGCTACCAATATCCACCTGGATCAATCCTCCCTACTTAAGAAGAAATGGTATCCATTCCGTTGAGTTCCCGGGGGAGAGGGGAAAGTGATTGCTAAATCTGAAGCTTGGTGAGTTGCCTTCCTTTTTGGAGACGTTGCACTGCTTGGTTTGTGGAAGGCTTTCACAAACTTGTTGCTGGCGGGGTTGAATCTGTTCAACCAATCGGGATACATGAGATGAATGTGTGCATAAGGAATCCTTGTTCTTTGTTTCAATCTTGCCAACCTGCTTCTGTTGGATAAAAGGTGGTTGGGTTGACACTGTAGTGGTTGCAATATCCTTTCGTTCACCTTTTGAAAAAATTGCGAAGAAGTTGAATTGTGTAGTAGGAGATGCTACCTTGCGGAATTGTTTATATTGGATAGTAGTTGGAACTACCTCTGGTATCTTGTAGAGATGATCCCCCAGAGTAAAAATGACACTACGGGGTCGAGAATCATAGATAGAATGACGCTTCCACATATATGGTCGGCCTAAGAGAACATCACAGACATCCAGGGGGGAAACATCACATAATACATCATCCTTGAAGGGATGGATGCCATATGACAATCAACACTTTTGACTGACATGAAGATCTCGTCCCTAGCAAAGACACCTAATGTTGCATGGCTATGGGTGTGGTGTTGTCGACAATCCCAATTGTTTGACGACCTCTATTGAGATGAGGTTCTTCTGGATTATTCTATAAACAATAAAATGTAGTGGGGTCCCCTTCACTCACATATGTGAATGAAAAAGGTGCTCCCCCTCTTCAGGATCTGTTGGTTCTTTTGGTTGAATTATTGCAATCACAACAATAATAGTGGGGTTTGTGTCGATGATTCATCTTCTATCAATATTTTCTTAATCAGATTACAAACCAGGGTTCAGCTCCTTGACTTTGATATCGACCACCAATGACTATTTTGAGTGACATTCATTAGTGTTGTGCCAGGAGATTTTTTGGAAATCACACCATTTTTTGGTGTCCTTCTTCACCTTTCCGTAACCCTTCTTTTCACGTGGATTGGAATGGTTTTCGAAATACTGTTTTTTAGGGTCGTCTTTATCATACTTTGGTTGTTGCAGATTTGCAAACCCGAACTCCCACTTGTTCTAATGCTTAAATTTATGCTCGATTTTAACATCATATCGATAAGCAACATTGAGTGATGAGATGTCCAAAAAATCCATTTCAGTTTTGATGTATCTGTGTAGAGCCCCAAGGTATTTTATAACCAAATGTCATTGAAGTCTTCGATACCCATATTGGTGTGCAAGGTATGGAAGGTATTGGTGAACTCTGTAACTTATTGGCCCTTCTCATGCCGTAGTGTGGTCCATCTCATGTACTGGTCCTCATAGTTTCCAATAGGGTAATACTGTTCCTTTACCGCATCCACAAAAATATCCCAAGTGGGCCCGACCCCATATATTCCAAACTCCTCTGTGGAAATTTTCTCCCAGTAAGTTTCCCACCAATGTTTGACATGGGAGAGAACCTTAGGGATTGAGAAGGTGATCCTTTCCTTGTCGGAGAAATTATGAAAAAAGAAATAACCTTCTAGCATATTTAACCATTTTTCTAGGGAATCCACATCTCTCTGTCCTTCAAATATGGGAATATCAAAATTAAATTGTACCTTGAAAGGAGAGGTGCCTCCAAAGTGGTCGATTGATGAAGTTGCGCCTATTTTTATCAGAAGGCGTTGAAGGATGTGGGAAAAATTCTCCATCATTTCATCCCTTTGTCACGTGAGAGCTTTATCAAGAAACAGATTAATAGAATTGTTTTCTCTGTCATTTTTATTTTCTTCCACCATGGAGGGTTTATTGGGCATGAGAGAGTGATTTTCCTCAAGAGATACAAGTTCGAGACCCAACTTTCTATACTCATACCTCGTTGGGGACATGCAATAAAAAACAATCAAGAGCAGCCTGCTCTGATACCTCTAATCCAGATTATTTTCAACATGAAATGAGAGCGGAGATATAATAAAGAAATGTACAGATATATATTGGATATCCAATAATATAACATAAATGTATCATATATGAAACCATAAACACAGAGATACAGTAATACAAAATTTTCTATTAATGAGCGAAAATGTACAAAGACTATAAAAATAGAGAGTGAAAGACTCGCTAGAATGGTGGCATCTTATCTCTGAGAAGAGATGTGTCCACTACTCCTATTCGAAAGAATATATTTTTACAATGAGGCTCCAAATGCCTTTTTATCATAAATAAAATTCAAAACCCTAATCCCAGAAGATGAAAATCCAATAGTTTTGTGGACCCCGTTTTGGGTACTTTGGTGTATCAACTTCTCGGGGGTGTAACTTTGTCATATGATCTATGTTGGGGCGCACTCTATCTCATTGTAAAGGTATCATCGAGGTGATTCATTTTTGGGGCTCAATAAGAGCCTTTTCCTATCATTGAGGAGATCAATCCTGAAACAACTTCATTTAGGCCCTGGAAGTTTAGGAACTGAAAAATTGCTAAAAATAGTAAGTTGCCAAAAACCTGTTTTGAGCCAGTTGGATTAGGTGGGTGGAAATCTATATCCACCTGGATCAAGCATGTGGTGGTCATATTTATAGGTTGGAAACAAACCAAAAAATCATGCATGCTAGATAATTTTGGTCAACAATCTTCAAATATTGTGTCAAGGTGGTCAAACAATGTTACCTTTGTTAAATATTTTCTAGAAAGATGTGGTCGCATCCTGCTCATTATTTTCCTTCCATCATCATCGACCCCTTCACCAAATGGGGGATTGATTTCATGACATGCCACCTCCCTTACGATAGGGGGAATTGTTATATTTTCATGCTTGTTGACTACCTTACAAAGTGGGCAAAGGCCATGCTTACGTTCATGAATGATGATGAGACTGCAACACTATTTGAATATTCAATCAAATCATTTCCAGGTTTGGATTTCCGAAAGAGTTTGTCATTGACCATGGGAGTCACTTCTAGAATTGACTGATGATGGAGTTAGCATCAAAACCATGTTTCAAGTAGGATCATTTGTCGTCTTATTATCCTCGAGTGAATGGTCAAGTAGATGTCATCAACAAGTCTATGAATATCATCCTTCAATGGACTATCAATGCTAGTAAATCAAATTGGAATATGATGCTTTATTCATCATTATGGGTGTACCCGACCTCGGTTAAGACTATTATAAGATTCTCACCTTTCCAACTCGTTCACGGGATGGAATAAGTCATGCTGATTGAGAGTGAAGTTCTTTCATTGAAGATCGTTGTTAGGTTTCTTCCTGACATGACTGAATTATAAGCGTGTCTCATTCACTTGGAACATTTCAATGAGCAACATTGTGATGTAACCATGATAAATGAGATACACAAAAAGTGTTTCAAGACTCAATATGATAATTTTTTCTTCCCAAGGATATTTTTCGAGGAAGACCTTGTTTCGATTTATGATCAAGACAATGATGCTTTAATCAAGACAAGGATTCTTTAGGGGCAAGCTAGTTTAACTCGGTTTGGCATGGTTCTTACATGATGAGATATGTGCTCCAGAAAGGATCTTATGATTTTTTAGATTACGAAGGTAATGTTGTTAGAGCCTAGAAATGGGCTCTATCTCAAGAGGGGCTATGCTTAAGTATCAATTCTCGATCATTTTCCCATTTGTAATTATTTTATATTAGTAGTATTTAGGACTTTTGTAGTTCATTTTTCTTTCTATTTCGATTTTCTTATGATGCTTCTTCTTGGTTGACAAATGTCACTAGAGTCTTAGGTCTTCATAGGGTTCACAGATGGTGCCAGTTGTCACACTTAGAACCTTTCTTCCATCGCGTGGGTGATTTACTCACCTTTGGGCCAAGTAGTAACTTTCATAGGAGCTTCTCTGGGGCCAACAACCAATAATGTGGCCTAGTATAGCATCATTATTGAGCTTCTTGGAGATGTCATTTCACATGGTATCTTGTCGCTGGAAGTTCTCCTAGATTCCTAGTTGGTAGTGTCGCAGTTTAATGATGAATATTGTGTGTGCGATCCTACGCTTCTCTGATGATTCCTTCATGTACATCTCGAATGATTTTTTGAATGATTTTTTAACTATGTTACATATGTTCATGTTGCTAGGAGTGAAAATTCAATATCTGATGCATATGATAATAACATGTTAGATTGGAATTTGTTCCATAATTAAAATTAGAAGCACAAGCACACATAAATGTATAATAGAATAATTTTCACATAACAACATAAGTATATCAAGGGAAAAAATGTATATATATTGTTTTAATATTCATTAAGTACAAAAATGCGGGTCATTGTTACAAAATCAAGCTCCTATCCTTGAGTGAATACATCTATATACCAATGTAATAAAACATAATATGTATGTTGAAGTCCCTGCCCCCACATGAATGTCTCGGTAGTAGACTACGATGTAGGGTAAACGCCCAAAAATTCAAACCCGATCCCTTGGCACTTTGACAACATGTCGTTGCATATGCTCCGACAAGTCCTCTATTTTTACCATGGGGACTTGGTGTGTTAGGAATTCCATATTCTTCTAGAAGTTATGAAGTAATCTCTCGGCTCGCTTAGCATCTTTTTCAGGCTACTCTATTCCACCTACTTTGTGTTAGTGGCGAGGGAATCCCTCGGGTCTCCTCAATCCAATATATGCACATTTGTGTCATTTTGTTAGCATTGTTTGCCATACCAAAAACATTTTAATTTGGATTTACTTCTTGAGAAATCTATTCAATAAAATCAATAAAATTTAATAACTTTAAATTTTAAAAAGCGTTTACCTATCTCTCCAAATGTCGCTCTAGGTGGAATAGGAATATCTTGGTCTTGACTGAATTTTATCCATTCATAGGGATAATCATCAATAATAATAATCTATATCTACCACCAATTGAATAAGTAATCATCGTAGGGATTGGAAAGTCATCCGCCTCCGAATTGCAAGATAAGACTTGCCCATATGGCCCTACATGGCGCTCTGAGTGCATGTGGTTCCATGTACAATCTAAAACTAATGGAATGCACCCTATCGAAAAAGAAGGTGCAAAGAATATTGTCGTACCCAAAGTTTAACATATTTCCTTGTTTGCACTTGGTCAGTTGTGTCTTCATGAATTGTAATAAAGATGACCTCTAGTCACAGATGGTGGTTCACAAACACTCTACTATGTAAAACATTTGTGGCATGGATGCTTGATGTATTGTCGTTGATCCTATGATCCTAGTAGTGTTCATCATGATGATATTCAAACTCAAAATATTTATGTTTCAGATTAGGACTTGGCTCCCAACCCATTGAGTCCCTCGAGTGTAGTAAATGGAAATGTATTCCTCAATGGTTATGCCCCCTCCTCCTCATGTATGGAGGTTGAAAAATTCACCTCACCTCGAAAGTCCTATAATAAAGTAAACATACTTAACCTCTATTTTTGTATGTTTACCATCAAGCATAAATAAATATGCATCTATCTCCCATTGGTTAATAAGAACTTGAAATAATCATTTTTGCGATCACATATTATTCATCTCGAAGAATTATTTAAGACTTCATTGTAGAAGGGATTCCATGGCCTCCAAGTATTCAAGAACATGGTTGTCTATGTCCTCATGCTCTCTCTCCCTCCATTCTATCACAGTCCTAAAATTTCTCAAAAGAAAAAAATGAGTTAGCATTTCATTTTTTCCTTTTGAACAGACTTGTACGTGACTTCCTTTTAGGATAGTCTCGTACATATGAAATTTTATTAAAGGGAAGGCATGTATAGGGCCTCTTGTATGTACCCCACACCAAAGAGAGGTGTGTACAAGTTTGCCCCCTTTGAAAATAAAAAATACTACTTAAAATTGGATAAAAATGGAAAGATGATTGGATAAAATGAAGAGGAAGAAGAGCTCTCCTACCTGGTCCAAATGGTGTTTTATTTCATCCTTTGTATCTCCATCAATAGACAACTAAATTTCGAGGGTGTTTTCACACAAATTTCACTATTTTTGGTAAAAACACAAATGGTTTGGTAAATTGGGCAATTTTGACTATTTAAATGTCGTTTTTACTCACTTTATATAGTTTTTAACCCTAGTAATGTTTTCAAATGCCTAATAGACTAATTTTTGAGTGTAAATGACCTTTTTGGTGCATTGTTTCAGGGAATATAATGAATCATCATGGTTTTCAGGTATGTCAATCCACTTATTCAACTCTTCAAAGGTAATGTTTTCATCACTAACATATAAAGTTGGTCATTTTCACCTTGGATTTTTCACATTTAGTAGGTTGTCTCATGATTTTTAATTATATACATCAATGAACGGTAATCAAATGGTATCTCACCATGTTTGAATTCAACACATCTATTCTCATAGTGCATAGTCATACCATTGGCATTTGATTTGAAGACCTTGGGTCTATGGTAGCATCACCACTTTTATGTTGTTTCCAGAGTTACGTTGGATTGTACCACTTACACTCAAGACATCAATACTTGTGGGGGATCAGTTGTTCAGTCCTTGCTTCCATATATTCTTCTTTGATTATGAGATATGGATCCACTGTGTATCTCTTTTGTGGCTATGATCTTTTGACATGGATCCAATGTGATTTCATTTTTGTGGCATGAAAACTACTTCTATATATACATATTTCATGGATCCACAACGTACTTGATTTGGCGGCCATGCTTTTCTCACTCCTTAGCATGGGTATTTCTACGTTGGTAAGAGATTATTCTTACTTTTTTCTATTGTAGGTTATGTTATTGGATCATATTTTGGTGACCTTCACCTAAGCCTATTTCATATTTTCCTCCTGGATTTATAATGTATTTCAACCGTTAGTTTCTCTTCTAACATCACACATTAGGGGGCATATATTATAGCATCAATTTCCACCACATATAAATTGATGACTTGTTTGGCCTTTCCTTGTCCTACTTGCATACATCAATCCCTTTTAACTCCTATGGATTCTTCAAAAAACATTATTTTTTGACATTTACGCGCCCTAACAACTATCCAAGGCACATATAAGTGTGTTTCTCTATTAAAAGTCACGTACATCTCATTTTTTCTCAAAAAAAAATACAATTTTTCATAATTATGCACATGGTTATAGGTTTGTCGGTTTTCTAACTCCCTTTTACCTTTATACAATCATCTACAACCACTCCAACCAGTTGGAGATGGTAGTAATTGAGCATGACCCACGAGGAGAAATAAAAAAATATACTTGAAAAAAGTTAGGTTGGTTATTTCCCACCTTGTATGCAAGCCCTTATTAATTCCCTACTATTGATTCATGTAGTCAAACATGGAAACCCTATTTCCATGCTTTTACATGCTTCACATATCTAATGAAGAATTTTCCCCTTGATATTAATTGGGTCTACCTAAGCATCATAGTTGAAGGTACGTCTTATAGTTAGTGGCTTAGGTGGAGGGACCTGGAGTGCGCTTGAGGAGTAGTTTCAAAACAGTTGTGGGTGATAACTACACAAATTATGTTGTCAAATAATAAAGATACATATTTCCCATGAAATACTTATGTTCTTAGTATATGATGATCATGTTTGAGTAGCTTGTTACTTAGAATACTAATTGCTACAATTATCTTTGTTTTTTTTCATTTCCATACAAGTTAGCTATTGTATAAATATTGTCCTTTGTAGATTTCTACTTGAGTATTTTGCAGGTTGGGAATGGAATAAATTGGAAGGAGCATGACAAGATTTCAACCATGGGATCTTCATCAAACATAGGAAACCATGTATGTCTCTCTTTCCTTGCTACTAGTATTTAGTTACTTGATCGACTTAATTACAAACTCTAATTGAATTCTTGGGATTTGGTTTGATCTTTAAATGATTAGCGCTCTGTTGTGGATTTAACCCATATCCATAGGGTTTTTTCCTGTAACACTTACAAGTGCATAGATCATAATTTAGAATGAGTGAAAACACTTTGGAAAAGGATGGTATTGTGAGGAAGAGACCTTAGAGGAGTGTTTATATTTGAATCGTTTAATATTGAAACAACAACCTCATGAGGATTAAAAAACCCCCTTCGATTTTATAGAGGTGGTACTCCTCTTTGAATTTTTTAAATATTTATCTTTGAAAATCCTGGGACTGCAATATTTAAATGGTAGAGTGCTAAAGGAAAACTCCAAATATTTATTATTCAAAAATATACAAATATTTAAAATAATATATATGCATTAAGAATTCCTGATAAATGAACCAGGAACCTTCACTCATAAAATAATAAATTTGTAGAAATTTAATACAAATAAACTAACTATAGAAAATATAACTTGAATCTCACATCCATCATAGTTTCAAATATGTTTTATCACATTCAAGGAAAGAAGGATGAGGGGACCATATATCAAAGAACTTTAAAAGAGCCTTTTCATTGAAAAATAATATTTGATAGGTTAATTTCAAATATCTTATACTCAAATGCTCAGAGTTCAAAGATACAATTAAAATTAACCCCGAAGTAGTTCTTTACAGTTTTCTCAAAAATAAAATAGTCTTTGATAGTCTTATGAAAATAAAAGGCGTTTGTCCAAATATGGACCGAGATTGGCTCTCTTGGACCATAAAATAAAGAGATGAAATAACAAAAGAGAAGGAATAGAGCTGGAATGGGGCAGGAACAATGAAAGACATGAAAAGAGAAAAGAAGGGAGCGATTAGAAATAGGATATATGATCCTTGGGATAGAAANNNNGAAAAAGTATAACTTGATAAATTATGAAAGTGGAAGAGAAAAGGAGATGTGATCAATTTTCACTTACAATGATGGAATCTCTCCTCATTTTTGGCCATTGTTTCTCTTATATTCTCTCTGGTGACAGTTTCTTGATCGATACTAACTATTTTCATTTGAGTCACTTCAGTAATCTTGATTAAGGCCGACTTTAACTAATTTTCAATATATTGATGCATTGGAGAAAAGATCACTTCCTTTTTGACCCTTATGTCTAAACTTATACTTTCTAATTATCTATAATAAATTGAAATTTGTTCTAATGTAATTTCAATATCTTCATTTTTTATTTACATATTCAACAAGCCAAATTTTAATTTCTTGCTTTGTGTACTTGGTCATACTGTTGAACTTCTCCGATGATATACCTTTTAATATATCTACATGTTCATAAAATTGTTTCCTTGTCAAGGGAATACTATTTGAAATAAGTTTGGGATCTTGTACTTCACTAGTAGTTCATGCAAGGTCTAATCCCATTATTTTGGAATAAGATTCACTCTCTTTGACACTTAGGATATCGAAATCATCCAATAATTATTTTAATGTATTAATTGTTTTCATCCAGCATGACTTCAGTTGTTTCATGCAGGTAGGGGAGGGAAAATATTCCTCTTTTCATTTCATCTCAGTCATGCATGAAACCTTTAAACTGAATGTAATAACTACATCTTTATAAAAACCTTCTTCATTTCTTAAGTCGGATTGTAAATATTCTATGAAATTTTGAATCTTATAACCATGGGAGACAAAGATACTTGCTAAATCCCATTACTCTAAAATGAGACACATTCTATTTTTAAAATTTTCTCCAATGTAGCGCCTAATTGTAGCAAGTAAACTCAATGTTCCCTTCAATTTTAGACTCGATTCTAGGGTTTTATCAAATCTCTACCAGGGTTGGATCACTGAAAATGGGGTAGAAAATATAGAGGGTGGTATCATAGTTTGTTCTAATTATTTAACCCTTTCGTTAAGGATTATATTTTCGGCCTCCATGTCATCCACCGACACTTCTAGAGATTCACCCATATCTTTATGAATTATGGAAATTATGGATGAGGGTACTCCTTTGAAATCAAATTCGGATTTAGATCTTATTTTATTGTTTGAATGTATTTTCTCTAAAATTATTTTTTTAGAGCTTCTGTCAAACAAGGAATTTTGTATCGTAAAAGATTCATCTTTTGAAAAGGTATGTTCTTGAGTTGAAATATTGGTTGCAACTTCCTGCTTTCCTGGAGTCTCTGTTCATCATATTCAAACTCAATATCTTCAATATTAATATCCAGATCCATATATTGAAACTTGATTTCACCTTCAGGTATGATATTTTCTTCCTCATGTAGAGTACCTTGCCTTTTTCTTTTGACCTGAAGCTTATGAGATTTATCTAATCTTCCTTTCAGAGGATTTTGGTCACCTCCATCATTAGAATTGTTGGTAGAATATTTCTTTTGTTGTGGTGTCATTGGCTGAGAAATTTTCTTTGGTAGGCCTCTTTTTTGTGATACACATGGTGAATGAGTACTTATTTAATTTGTCACTTTTCCTCCCTATCTATGCTTATATGTAGTACTAACAATAGTTTCAGTATCTTATGTTTCCTTTCGCCAACTAGTGTTGGTGGGTATTGAATATATCCCACTTCTTCTTCAAACAAAAATGTATTAGAAAGTGAAGTATTGTATCTAATAGATGTCATGTGGTCCATGAAAATGATTTGGGTCAAAACCCTTGATTGCATTTGCAAATTTCAAGTTGTATTGATCCACTTGAACTACAAATTCATCAATTTTAGAAATACCTCTTAATAAAATTTGCCAAATTCTCTATGGCATTGGAATAAACTATTTTTTCCTTTTCTCATGGAAGATATGTACCCATAATTTGTACTACCTAGCAACCTCTATGACAAACATTCTATCTAAAACATAATAAGGAGGATAAAGCCATGCAATTTTTTTGTAACGATTTTTAATCAAAATGATCTGAATATTCGATAAATCCTTTGGCATAATGGTAGTATCTTCAAGGTACTCTTGTAATATTTCAAGTCAAGAATTTATTTCCTTAAGGAGTTGTCTATCTTCCTCCCCTTTGAATGTGATGGTTGGCTCAGGAAGCTTTAACATCTTTCTAAAAACTGACGGTGAAAAGGAAACAAGAGATTCCCCTTGAAGTTCAATCACTCTTTGATTATTTTCATACTTATAGGCACACCAAGAAACAATTTCCCTAGAGTCGGAAACATCTCGTACGCACCTGTTGAAGCAATGCCTAGTGTATAGACTATATTTTTGTTCCTTTCTGGTAGTGGCAATGAAGAATAATACAAGTAAGACCTCGACCACTAGAACCTCTAGTTCTCTAACCCAAATAATTTCAAAGTATCCTGACATAAGTGTTCTCTTCACTTCACTACCATGTTGTTTTAAAGTTGGTAGAATTATGTATACTTTGAAACATTAATTTGAATAAAAATCCCCTTCTGAAAATATAATTCACAACTCCTTTTTCGATGGAAGAATTAATGTGGATTGAATGAAGGATTACCTCGATAAATATTCCATTAATAATGGCCTTTTCAAAAATTTATTAAATATTATCCTCCATAAAATTGGAGTTAAATAAGTCTTGGCGAAAGTGTGGTGGAGGATCATATGTATATATCAAGAGGTGAGGGAAGAAATATCAACCTGCCAACCTGCGATGATATTGAAAATCAGTGATCCAAGTGGATATTGGTGGCCATCCACCTATTCTACTAGCTCAAAGAGAAGTTTCCATTTTAGTAGTTGTTTTACAGTTTTTCGGGTCTCGAAATGTCGGGGCCGTTTTGATGCCCTAAACGATGTTTTTTGGGCTCGACAGTGCCTAACATGTAACTAGAGGAAGATGCTAGGATGAACGGAATATGTAATCCTCAAATACACCTTTCAAATTTGTAATGAGCGCCCCAAATGGAGATCATATGCAAAAGTTACACCCTCGGGAAGTTGACGTATCAACTACCCCCATCACGACCTACAAACCTTTTGATGTTTCATCAGCCAGGGTTAGGGTTTTGGATGTTTAGGGTTTTCTCATTTATCTTTTATGTTAAAAGGACTTTGGAGGCTCATTTTACTCATCTTCTTGCAAATGAGAATAGCTGTCACATCTCTTCTTAGAGATAAGTTCCCACCATTCGAGCAAATTTGTTTTAGTCTGCATTTTTAGAGTTTCAGTAGGTTATCTTTATTAATAGAAGTCAATTTTTACTGTATCGTTGTGTGTTTCTTTGCGATACAAATGTATTTCATCTCATTCCATTTATAATACTATTTTAATTTCATGTTGGAAATTATGAGATTCAAACCGATAAACCCAAAAGAAAAAAACATCAAGGTCACTTTAAAACAAATGAAAACCATTCAAATCCAATCAAATCAAAGGGAAACAAATGAAGAATCCAAATAAAATTAGAGGGACCCGGATTTGCAGTAAAAGATAAGTGAAAAATTAGGGGGGGTTGTTGTTCACCACAACAAGTGACGACTCATTGGGAGAAACATTTGTCTCTATCACTGTAATTTGAAACATAAAATGTTCAGTAAAAAGAATGTTAATATGTTTTTGTAATGCGAAAGAAAACTAAATCACCCAAGAAAAAATTCATCTCTGATTCATGTAAATAATAACACATGATGTTTTTGTGTATCTCGAGAGTTCTTCATTAGAATTTAGAACATGAATAAAATGATCCCATTTGTATTTTATTATAAATACAACACATAAACTTTTCCAATAATAAGTTCTCGGAAATAAAAAATGATCAAAAAATGGTCGGTTATAAAGAATAAAATTTGATACCATAGGCATGGCCACTACTGCCAATAGACCTTGACATTCTCGACATGGTTTCCTTTTAACCAGTTCAGATGATTGTTTCCTAGCTGCAAGGATTTTTCATAGCTTATTAGTTTCCTTATTTTTTTCCTAATATTAACTAAAGATCATTGACCTGGCTTGGTAACCAACTATTGATAGTTTCATTCATTGAATATTCCCATAGTGAATAAGATGGCTTGTGATGATAACCCTTGTCTTACGATTATGAAACTGCAAGACATTACATTGGTTTGTTAGCCAATAGTGGTAATGTCACTACGAAAATATCTTATGATCATGGTAGCCAACTCCTGATGAGACCTCCTATCCTTTAGTTGACCTACACGTCGTTATATCAAACTTATTTTAAATTAACCTCAAAGAGATTACTTACAGGTGGGGAAGAAGATTTGAACACTTTTTAAAAGTCATCAGATGGCGTAAGAATTTTTAGAATTAACCAATGCCTAACTGATTTATCAAGTTTTCCCAAAACTATTATTTTAAAAGTACATCATTTGTTGAATATTACATGGGTTAAATATGAGCCTCCAAAGTAATGATAAAGAATTCGAGAGAGGTCATCAAAAATGTGTTGGATTGATTTTAGATTCAGAGAAGAGATCTTCTAGGTTGGTTGCATGTCATGCATCAACGAAACATCTTGTTTAACGATTTCCCTTTAAAATCGGAATTCAGGTTTGAATGAACAAAAAAAACTGTTAGGATAGATGCAGAATGAGTGCACAAAAACCAAAAAATAATTTATTAAAGGAAATCAAAATAAAAAAATTATTCAAATAAAAAAAACATAAAGAAAACTTCAAGAAAACATACAAACTAATTTGGTCAAAAATAAATAAAACGAAACCAAGCTTTGGACAAACTAGCATCCTAGTGAGACTGAAAATCATAAAACAAAAGGAATAACTAAATCGCTTAAGGTATTGTGTAGAGGCAAGTTCTTTATTTTAGCTAGTGATGAATGAGATGTTAATTTAATCAATCTTATTATTAAAAGGTAAATAGATGTCGTAAAAAATTAAAATAAATAAGAAAAATCCTTACTTAAGATAGGTGCAGTTAGGTGCAGTTGTGAGCCATACTCATGAAATCTTACGTAAATGTAAATTCAAATCGCTTATTTATTTATTCTCTATTTTAAAAAATTCATGTTTCTTAATGTTTGAAAACATTTTATGATGATATTATCTGTTTTGGAAAAGAAATGTTTAAGGAAAAGAAGTTGTGAAAAACAAAGAGATTTTTTTTTTAAGTGGACTTCCCTGACAGTATTCAGATGATGGCTCTCCTTCTGCATTTGATAACCGCGTGTCTTCATAAATTCATTATTCAAATAGAAAGAGTGAAAAAGAAAATGAAAAGGTAATCTACTCCTAAACCTACTATAAACTACTTCACAATTAAAAACACTAAGAAAAATAGTTTTTCCAATGCAACCATTGAAGTAACTCCAATCCTGTAAAGACAAAGAAATTTCCAATTAGTAAAAAGAATCATAGTATTTCAGAATTAAAAATAAACAATCCATACTTACTTTTATGATCTTCATTCAAAAACCAAGTAAGTATAAACTTACCTTTCTTTTGAAAATTTTCAATATATGAATCCTCCAGCCAATCTACAATTTTGTCGTGATATGGATCACAAAATCATGGAAGAATGTAAATGATATTAGAAAACTTGTCAATATTATGGGGACCTGACATAAACATCAGACAAAACCAAAGTGCCCCATCCTCTTGATAGTTCTCTATCTGTTCATGAATTTCTTCGTATGGAGGATATGGAAGAAATGTGTCATACTTACCTCCTTGATTTTCATTTAATTACAAATTAATCATAACTTTACCATTACTCCGAATAATTTTTAGATATGAATCCTTAAAGAAATCTGCGATCCTGTCATAAAACTAAGAATGAAAATCATAACTTTGATGAACTAGATTCACCAATGGTAAACACATCATATTAGGATTCATTATAGAAATCAAAATGTTGATTTGAGCCTTTCCTTTGGTGATATGAATTGGTTCAAAATGTGAAGTAGAATAAATAAAGTTTGATCTAATCAATGAATAAATAAGAAGTGTCGAATCTTTGATTCTCATAATAATGAGTGCATTGTCTTTATCAAAAAACATTTGAATAGAAACATCTTGTAACATATATTTTTCCCTTGTGAATGTTCTCACTGAAAGAGTGTCAAATCCTACTTCATTTATGTTATGGTTAAAATTCATATCATCAAAAATAAATATATCCAAAGAATCAGATTATCATGGAACATTGCTATATAAAGTGGATAAACCATTATGCACATGAGAATCTAAGAAAATATCAGGATATAAAGAGTGGAACGAATTGGCGGTAAGAAAATGAAAATATTCTCTTGAGTTATAATAATTAACAACAATATTTTCAATACATCCCTCTTCACTTACCTCAATACTTTCACTATGTTTTAATGATAAAATTTCAATCATTATATGAACGTTAAGACTTTCACAGACAATTTCATGTCATTCATCTAATATTTCCAGTGAATAAGGTATTTGTGAATGGATTTTTAAGGTTTCTGATTCAAATTGAAGATCAATGTCTCTAATCGGTTCTACTGAAATATTAGAACACTTAACACTAGCAAATTTGGGTCATTTTGCGACTGCTCTTTTGATGCTCTTGCGACGTTATGTCATGGATATTGCAATGAATCGTGATTCTCCCAAACGTTGCTTCAGGTGACATGGCACGTGCGACGAACCTTGATTTTTGTTGCAAGTGTGACGACAATAGGGAAGTTGTCACGATTGCGACAAAAAAGTAATACCGTCGCCATAATGACTAAGTAAAGAAATCGTCGAAAGAGAGACCAACTAGGTCAATCATTGCAAGAGTGACCATAAATAGAGCTCGTTGCACCCTCGACAATATTGGCAATGCAATGGATTTTTTTTTTACGAAATCGGTCGTCGCAATTTCAACGGACATGGAATTATATTGCGACGAAGTTGCAATACAATTTTCATAAATTTGTATAGAAAGTTCGTCGCTAATGGAATTTTTTTTTATGGAGGGTTCGTCGCAATTGAGACAAACGTGTGATGAAGTTGCAATACAATTTTCGTGATTTGTATAGCAAGTCCATTGCTAATAGAAAAGCTTGTTATGAAGGGTTCATCGCAATTGCGATGAAGTTGCAATACAATTTCCATAGTTTCTATAGAAACTTCATCACAATATTTGTACATGTCATTGCAATTGCGATGACAATAATTTATTTAAAAAATAAATAAAATTTAATTTTTTGAATAAAAAAATTAAAATTTGATTTTTGAGCCAATTATAGAAGGTGCTATAATTGGATCAAAAATGTCATAGGGACTACCCCCCTTGGATTCGCTAGGAGTTGTCCTATACTGATGATTTGAGGATCAGGTGACAACACCTTGAGTCGAGACTTTCCCCCAAGGACACACCAAGTGGATTGAAGGTTTCTTCCACGTTAACCCAGGTGTGTATTAGGACGACAACAAGCACATTTCTCATAAAGTCACATTTTCTTTAGATGAAAGTTTAGTTTTTTTTAAGCATTGTCATGAAATCATTTTCACATGCATGATTGATCTGTGTGATAAATTCATCTACAAATGTCTATGGTCTTCCTTCTACACACTTGCATTCTAGATTTTGTTGATCTCTAATCAAGTTCATGAATATGGTTTTTCATCTTTGTGTATAATTTGTCAAGTTCATTCTCATGGTACTAATTTTATTTGTGCAACATCATGCATATAGTATTGACTTTTTGTCAAGAATCTCTAATATGGATAGCCTTTTCTTAACCAACTCACAATGCCCTATCCTCAAATGTTGAAAAATATTTTACAATAACTTTTAGAAATTTTAAGAAATAACCAACGGTATTAAAACCCTATAACTTCTAATAAGTTTCCCCTTGGTTTCCTTTTAACCATGGCCCCACGTACACTTTCATAGGTTGCTCAACATAAAATTTCTCAAACTGTGAGTGTTCTTTCCCTAATACCACTATTGGTAAATTAAAGATACACAATTACAACATGAAAAAAAATATGAGGAGAATATCATGTATTGATGTAATCATTAATATGATATGATTACATCCTTTTATTTGTAAATATGGTAGGTGTTCTTCCTATTCACCCCTAACTGCCAATACTATCACTTAAGTTAAAGTTTGGCCTAATTGGTGACTTAGCACACATGACCTTTATTGCTTATCACTTTATTATATTACGACTATGCAATATATTGATGATTGTCAATTATTCTAACACACCATTATAACTTTTTATGATAGAAAAAAAGTAAACTAAATCATGTTACTATAGTGGTTAACTAGTGATCTAATCCTAAGTCACCTGACATGAAGACACGAGACATGGAGGACACGGGAATATGAGTATCTGATAGGGACACGACGACCCTTGAAATCAGGACACACGGGGGACACG
>SNQJ01S0023180.1:2712-33574 GCA_010110895.2 Picea sitchensis | reverse complement strand
AATGCAAGAAATTCAACTTTGATGAAAACTAGCTATGGGAAGGAGCAAGAGGTTTTAAGCAAAGAAACAATTTCTTGATAGATTACTATGCATGCAGTACTGCAAAATGAACCAAATTTTAAAAATACCATGCAAATGTCATAGTTCACTTAGTACACCTATACAACATTGAATCAAATGTCATCATTCTTAACATAGTAAAATTTTATGATTATAGTGACCACCACACACATATGGAATACTCATAAGGATCACCGGGTCTTCACCTTGTTGATACAACATCCATGCAACATACATCCCACATTTTCACGCAACTCCATCCATTCCTACATTATGCATCATCCAACTTCCATTGCTTGAAGACCTGGAAAAACTAGAAGAGGATGAAGCTTATAGACCAAAAGACTCCCAATGGGGATGTGTGGTTCAATCCTAAATGGACCAATAATAAAGAAGGTTCTCTTTAATGGTTTTTTTTATCTATGTTCAATTTTAATGCTCTAAGATACAATTTTACAGGGTTTAAGGCCTTCGAAAAAACCTCCTTAGCAATTTTGGCCAAAATCCTATTATTTTTCCTTAGAAAGTTTTATGAATGAAAAGCTAAGAATGTAGTGAAGGGAATTTCATATATTTTCACTTTTAACTTTGCATCTACAAGAAAAAGGATAAGTAAAAAGGGTGACATGATGTAAAGGTTACATGGAAGGCTGATGCAGATAGCATAAATCACATAAAAAGTAAGGGGCTATGTTAGGTGAAAAGGAAAGTGAAGTGGAGTGTTGATGTGGAGATATATACCTATGTGGATGAAAAGGTATATACTATGGGGTTTGAAAGAAAAGAGGCATGCCCTCTACACTTCATATTAGTACTATTGTGGGGCAACAATAATCTTGGTGACTAGGAGGAAGTACAACTACACCCTCTGCAATGTGGTTGAGTGAAAACTAACAAATATGGATGTACATATATGGATATGGCTGAATCCAACTCATATACATTCCAGGTACCATTCATGTACATGCTCAATCCAAGTCATATGCATGCTCAATCCAAGTTGAAGAATAAGATACGAATAACATTCTCCATTGACCTTGTGTAAACCATTCCATTTGGTGTTTGTTGCACTAAGTGTAAAGAACAATGTTGGAGAGTTATAAGACATAAGTTAGGTATGATCTATTTGTTACCTCTTTATTACCTTTTATTTTAAGTGAGGGTGCACTTGAGTGAGGGTGCACAAGCTTAGAGGAAGGGTGCACTTGTTGAGAGAGGGTGTACAAGTTCAACAACAGGCACAAATCTTAAGAGAGGTTAACACTTTCTTAGATGAAGTTCCCTACACCTTCGAAGGGAAGTTAACTGATGTCTAAAGTAATTATACATGAGAAGGCATCTACACTAACTGTAGCTCGGGTTCTGTTCTTTGCAAACCTTTAAATATTTTCTCTCTCTGGCATGGCCCTGGGCAAGGTTTATCAGATGCTCACTCAACATCAAGCTCGCAGCCTTCTGTTCATCCTCCGCTGGGGAGCTATGCACATTCTCCTTATTTATTTGTATATATTTCTTCCAAGATGGTCCTCAATATATCCCGTTCCTTCTATCAGAAGGGAGATCTGGTTAGCTTGGTCTGCTATACCCAGTGGTACTTCGGGCTGACATTCTGCAGTTTTTGGCCATGCTTCTATTTATGGGAGTGGTTGATAATTCAACCACTAGTCTTTTCTTCATTAACTGATTTCTCTCCTTGGGATCTGAAGGAGGTTTATTATCCTAATCAAGGGAATTTGGGGTTATTTGATATAATGACCCTCCCTTATAGTTTTCACATTCTTTCCTCTAGTGATATCATGGGAAATACTTTCAAGGATTCACCCCCATAGTCAGTTATTGAAAACTCAAAAAATAATACATTTACACTATCCACATGCCTTAGCATGGTAATCCTATTTTATGATTAATTACAAGCTGGGGGAAACAAGGGTGTTACATGAATTATAATAGGTAGAAACATAGCACTACAAATGCAACAAATAACTATGAATCAACATGTTAAATAATTTTAGAACGATGCAATATGTGAACATGAAGAAAGAGAGATGACCTCATTTCCTTGGGTTTCCTCTATGTCTATCATTTTCTCATCAAAATTGGTCAAAAATTTTGTTGAGCGACACATTTACAGATAATATCATTAATAAATTTCAATGTAATACCCATAGACCATGACTAATTGTTTTGGTGTGGGAAACAACATTATAGCAGGTGTGGGATCCAAACACATTGGGTTTGGATATCAAATGTGATGTTGATTCTCATATTGATAGGGATCAACCATGCTAGTAACACATGAATTCAAGTGGGGATTCAAAAAGACAAGGTGTCCACGTTTCTCAAGGAAGCTTTCATTAAGTGACACTTTAACAATTCATATGTCAATACAATGGTAGGATTATATGGGTATAAGTTATGTAATGGATTTAATGTTGTGGATGGTACATTGTATCATGGAATAATGGAAGCCAATGAGAAATAAGAAATATATGATTTTAGTCTTTAGATGCCGAAAGCAAGTAATGAGAGTGAATTCTTGAGTCTTTCTCATAATTCACATTCATCCTCATATTATAAAAAAGGTACAATACTCATTTAAAAACCATGTTTTGGAGTTGAGACATTGATAGGTTGTTGAAAATGTGACCCTTATTTTGAAATTTTATAATATTTGTTGTCTTTTATAAATGAAAAGTGATTTAAAAAATTTACAATTTTTTTAAAGGGTGTTTTTAAAATTACCTTTCTTGGATGGGTTTGAACTCCTTAGAAGGAGTGGGAAGGGTTCAATTTTTATCATTGCCCACTATGATCCACTCAATATAATTATCAAGATTTATCAAATAAATGGGGATACCATTCAGCATGAGATGTGTTCAAGGAATAAGACTTCAAATGCAAACATTGAGATGAAGATGAGTAGATCATTAGAGTACTAAATGATTCATGAATCAAATGAAAAATGATCATAGATTTAAAAGAGGAACCATTAGAGTACTAAATGATCCATAAATTGAATGAATTATGATCTTAAATTTAAAAGAGTAATCGAGTAAAAAATTATCTTAGATCTAGAAGCTAAAGGAGGAGAGTAATACAATTTTGAAGAACACAAAATGGAAACTGTCCTAGTTTAGCCTGAATCTTTTGAAAATTTGGGAGAAGAATCCAATCCTAAATGAGATGTGGAGCTCATTATTGATGTAAAACAATTTATTAAATAATTTAAGGAATAACAACACTAGGACAAACTACACAGACAATATGGAACAAAGTTAAAGGAGCCTCTTCAAGAGGTAGTGAAGAACATTAAGCTTGTCTGACTCCTTGAAGAAAAAGTACAGTAGGTGGAATATGAAGTAGTCAAGATAAGGTTTAGGGAGGTATCCGAACTCTACCAATGACGGTTAGGGAGGTAGCCAAACTCAAGACCAAGAAAGACTCCAAACATGTAAATAAACTACCAAGGTCAACTCAAAGGGGAACAAGTAGAGGTTGACACATACAAAGGTAAAATGAGTATGAGAGAAAAAGGGTAAAAAGGAATATTTGATTGACATAGAGTCATCAAACAAATCTCCTAAGTGGAATTGATAATAGAAGAAAATACCAAACAGTCCTTCAGCGAAGTTGGAAGTAGTGTCCCGAAAGGAAGGAGGTCGACTAATAAAAAGAAGAGTCAAAACAAAACAAGGACCTATGTTGGCAAAGTAGTGTAGACTCATCTGGCCTTTTGAAGTCTACAAAAAAGGCCACATAAATCATGGTATATTAGGGTCTACTCAAGATGAAAAACACTAATGAAAGTGTGGGGGCAAAGTAAATAAGTGGCCAAACAAGAAACCAAAAAAGGATGGATCAAAATGATGTCAACTGGCTCCATATGCTTAAGCAAAAATCTAAAAAGTCATGACTACCTTTGATGTTTCACACAGAATGATCACAATCGTTGTTATAAATACCTCCAAAAAACAATGTCTACAAATGGGTGTTACATATTATATAGTCATTACCATTAAGAATCAACCTTCAATAAGGGAGGCTTGAGAAAATTTTGAGGTGTCCTAATAGCTTTTTGACAACAACTATTTGGTGCTACATGGCAAGGTAAAGAACAAGCATAAAAATATTAGACAACTAGAAGCAACCAGGAGGAGTACCCTTCATTGAGCTCATATGAAATTCTCTACAACACCCATTGAGTAGGGACTCTTTGTAGAGGAGGAAATATGACAAAGAATTCAACATGAAATGACAAGGAAAATATCAACTAACGCAATATATACCTTGATGAAAGAGGTTGTATTGAAGCTATATTCATTGCACCTAGCATAATCTAGGGACTTTCACTACATGGAAAAAAATGTGTAGACATTGATAGTAGAGAAAAACAATTTCATAGAGGATATTAGAAAGGGTAACTGCAAAATGTTACAGGAGGGGATATTCCACTGGTAGGAGCTCCACATAAAACCACACCAAGTCAAGCTAAAAAAGTATCCCACAATTTTTTTTTAGGTTGATGGATGACTTTAATAGGGTATAGTGGATGACTTAAGTCTTTTGGAAAAGGACTTGGACAAGGACAAGGATATTCATTAACTTAGAGTATGTTTCTGCTATGTAGGACCAAAATAGTATGTTTCTGCTATGCGAGACCAAATTGGGGTTAGCATGTCCAGTTATAAAGATGGGGATGACCATTTATAGGCTATGTAATAGTTCAATTAGATGACTAATAAGGAAGAGGAGTTATTCCAAACAAGTTTGTGTTGATACTGAGAAGGGGATGAATAGGTATCATTTTCATTTAGAAACCTTTTCAACTTATACTTAAACCGATCAATTATATCCAATGAGAAATGTGAACAATAGTGTCAGAGTTACCATGCCACCCACAATACACCATGCACAATATGAAGTGTTAGTTTTTGTTCAGGGGAAGTAGTGACTTCCGAAGGTAGCTTCTAAAATTCAAATGTAAAGGGAGGGATAAACCTTCAAGGAGGAGATACAATCCTCCAAATATCAGAGGATATTTGAACTCTCTATCCTTGCCCTTCCTTCCACCCAATAATATATGAGATAATAAAACTTTACATTAAATCCATTCACCATCAATAATCATCACATAGAACCCTGATAATGCTAGGACTTCTTTAATTTATGCAATTATTCAATTCTTGGAGTACTCTGATCCTGTAGGTAATTTTACTCAATGTATTCTCAGAAAATCCTCCAATTTTCAATCCTTGAATCTTCCCCAAAAGGGTTATAGAAGAGATGGTAGACTCTTATTTCAATTCTGGTCTGTTCAAAGACCCAACTTGTACATCCATGCCCCTTCCAATATTTTAACATCTGATTCTAGAGAGAACTCTCACAAGAAACTAAGTATGTACTCTTTCCAGTAGGTGGTGCCCCTTCATTTGGATTCTTTATGAAAAGTTATGACTATTTTACCAGAACGCTTGTTTGTTGACTGGTTTCAGGACTGGTCACAAACCCTATATTCCACGGTGCATCTCATAATTATAATGAATCAAAGGCTGAAATTTTTACCAGAGGTAACTTGATATGTATTGTCAATACCATGGCGATTTAACCATCTGAATCATTATAGAAAAAGTTATAGCAAAAATGGTAAGATGACGGAAAATATACCTTAGAACACATCACCAAAGAAACATCCTCCCTTGAAATGCGGCCTTCTTTTACTTCTTCCTTCCCTCTACAGAAATTCGACTTGTATCCAAATGAATGTATATTGATGTTGTTATACCATTTATGTCACTTCCTTTTTAACATTAGAGCCGATACACTTTCTTATTTGTAATTATTTTCTTTAATTGTACAGGGCCTACATGTACTTCCTTTTCAATTCACTTTGTCATCTTCAAAATTCATTTCTCCTCAATACTTGAGGATCCATGTGACATGCCACCACATACCATCGAGAACAACATGATGTATACTATCCATTCATAGGTGTAGTATATGCATGTGCATTTCTTTCATGTCCAAATACCTTTATCAATATTGGGTCCCAAAACCCATGACTAGGGACATCAATGACAACAATCAATCTTCAGAGTTTGTATGAAATCTCCATATCATGTGAAGTATGGACGAATAAATATATCTAGAGTTGCGTTGAAAGATAGGTCTTTACCGAGAAAGGATACGATACATTATACATAGTATAGGATGAACTATTAGTGATAGAAACAAAATCAATACATTTAATAGAGGACAATTCAACACTATATGAGCATAAGGTCTAGGTTCATGAATATTGGGCATACTCAGTTGAAGCTAAATGTAAGAACTCTAGGTGGAAAAGGAAAAAAAGCACAAGTACTTGTAGACAACAACAAGTTAACTAATCATGAATGTAGATTTTGGGCCAAACAATTGATGTAGGTAGGAGGCTATTAAGCGCTCTAGGGTCAGATAATTGTTGACATTTCTCTTTTTCCTTTCAATTTGATAATTAAATTTCAATTTCAATTTCATAATTAAATCTGAAAAAAGAGAAAGGCATTTATGGTCATGGAAATCTACCTTTCCTTGTGTCATTGTTAGGGCTAAGGTGCTCAACCTCTTTCTCCTCCTTCTACATCCTCTTTCTCCCCTGTTTGTGACCTCTCTCTCTCCCTGGTTTGGTGTGCCTAGTGACACATCCTCTCTCTGTGTCTTCTTTATCCATCTATGGACGGTATATTGTTGTCACAGGGATACGACATTCGACATCTTTACTGTTGCGAGGATATGGATCAATATTGGGCACAGGGATATGACATATGGCCATTAGGGCATTACAGGATGCAGCGTTATGGAGTGTAGGATGCAGTCAAGGTATGGAGTGCACAGTATAGGATGCAACCAGGGTATGGATCATGGATATGCATACACAAATGGGGGGATTCGTTTTTGTTAAAAGTGTTTAAGGTTTTGTTTTTTATTTATTTTTTTACAATTTATATATATAATATATAAATTATATATTATAATTAAGGTCTAATGGTTTAAGAACATGTGTTTCTCCTAAGAGATCATAAGCTCAAATCTAGAGGGGTTGGGGGTATGTGTATACCTCGTATGAGACTTACAAGTCAAATCCTTTAGAGGATCCCTTATCCCACAAACAAAGGGGTCTCATGCAAAATTTGGTGTTTATCTTGTTATTAGAGATAAATTTGAACATGGATTCCGTTTATGTTGTTGATATTGACATCCTTTTCTATGAGATGGTCAATGATAGTGGTTAGTGTGACCTAGAAGGTAGATTGAAACATTATGGGTTAACACCCAAATTTCTGTTGTTACCGCTTATTAGTAATAGTTTTGTGTTCAAAGTGACCAAACACTCTTATAAAAATCAAATCAGGTTAGCGATTATTGAGTTGCTGTGTGGAGGAGCCATCCATCTATCTATATAACACCCTATTTCCCAGGTTTGTAAAATAAATGGATTGGCAAGAACTGGAAAACCTTCCTTAATGTGTTTATGTGATGTAAATGGACCTTCGGGAAGAGGTCAATGAATGTAGATAACATTATGAATTTTATTGCAGGACTGCTGATAGGGGATGTGCAGAAAAAGAGACCACGATGGCGTTGAAGGGCACCTGGAAAGGTGGCATAAACTTCCACCAAGAATTAATACAATATTTGGACTCCAGCACGGAAGACCAAAGCTGTGGCCTTGAATTAAATGTCTAGGCTGGTAGGAACTATGGTTCAATGAGGGGATGGGGTGAACCACCCATCCATAAGGTATCAGGCCTATTGCTTGCAGGAGTAATCGATACCTACAGAAACCTCACAAGGGCAGGCGATGAGGGTAGAAGGCAATTAGAGGCGGGCGTGAAGAGGGAGAACTCTCTAGCAACATGTAGAGAGTGGAGGTGATAGCAGAGAGGAAAGGATTACAATATAGCTCCTGGTCACTGGAATATAGAGATGTAGTCTCACAGCATTGTAGACCTCAGCTCGAGGGGTGGCTAGTGGTAAATCCAGCGGGAGTCCTTCAAACCCTCTGGTTGGGTGGAGAGCAGGCACCCCTCTCAGTTGTAACCTTGGTGACTACGATAGAGATGATGATTTTTCCTCACATCTAGAAATATATGTATTCTAATAATTATGTTCTGCTTCATGAAGCTGTGAATGTTTTCATTATAAAGGAGTCTGTGGTATTTGATTATTACTAGTAGTTGTATATGCTTATAAGAGAAAAAACACTTATGTTGATAAGTAAGATCTAATTATGCATAAGTTGAACTAAGTCAAAATTCCAGTCTGTTCTCAGGAATTTGTTTCCCCTTATGTGTCTCCAGGAATGCCGGAATGAATATAACTACAGAGATTCCCTCCTTGGAAAGGGTTACCAAGAACTTGGAAAAAGAGCGTGAATGTGCAAGTCTTAACAACCTTGTATGAGGAGGAATTACCCTCTTAAAATCCTGAAGTATCAGCATGGGGATAAGTATTGATCAACGGACGAGATCGTAGGAGATGCGTAGTCATTCATGACTGTTAAATCGAAGGAATGAATGAAGACGTTAATTGCCTTAACCCTTTTTCCTTTATCTTCATGAATAGAGAGTGTCAGATAAGTAGACCCCCAGGGTCCATGAGAACAACCTGGACCATTGGTTTTTCCATGTCCAAAGAGTGAGGGAAAGAGCACTTGCAACATGGAACCCGATCTGAACCGTCGCATATCTTAGCTAGAAACCCAATCGTTAGATCTATAGGGAGATAGAAGAGGGTTAAGCCCTCGTGAATGAGGAAAATGAATCCTAGGCAGTCCATCCCGAGGGAGGACAGGTGGCAGAATCCGAGGGATCTCCTTGAAATGGAGGAGTTCACAATGTAAGAAACCCAAGGTTGGATACTTGAAGTCCCGCAGTGAGAAACCACGAAGGTCAAGGCTTATCCCATCTAAGGAGGACAAGTGGTAGAGATCAGGGGATCTCACTTGAACTCGAGTTACTTAGGTAAAACAAAGGTTGGATACTCCAAGTGGCGAGTGGAGTGAGAGGAGGACAAGTGGTAGAGATCAGGGGATCTCATGAACTCGAAAGGTTCTAAGGTAAGAGCAAAGGTTGGGTACTCCAAGTCCTGCAGTAGCCCAGTGCGAGAGCAGGAAACACAGCAGAAAACAGAAAAATTCAAAGGTGGGGCCCAAGTGATTGTAGCCAGGTGGAGCCTGCTCCTTCAGAAGGAGTCAATACTCAGATTGAAACTTCTAGGTGTCAGGGATTCAAGGAGAACACGAGAAACAACACTTGGGCACCCACAAAAGTCAGTATGATAACGTGAGAGGGAAAATTAAATATCCCTTCTCAAGGGTTCATGAAGGGAAGGTGACAATATTTGACACTACAACTCGCAAAGTGGCAATTTGCGAGCAGTGCGAGAGGAAGGCCAACCTTCGCTGACTTTCAAGTCTCTGAGGATCGCATAAGGAAGGAACAGGGGTTCAACCGTTGAAATCATGAAGTGGTGAATAGCAAGAGGAGCTAGATTTTAGCCTAGCCAACGGTCATGCGTAGAGGTGTGGAAGGAAACTATACATTTGTTGATCTTGGGTATGGTGATTTGTAGAAGAAATTGAGATTGACTCCCACCTTTCATGAGGAATTAGGCTGAGTTGTGAAAACCTACATTGGAGTGCGTATGTGGTATTATCGAGATAGGGACTAAAGAACAGGAGCTAATTCTTTTTCGTTAAGCTGTGGGTAGATCTGGATGGCCAAAATCTACGACCAGGGTTTTATTCTGAAGCCCCCTCGCCATTATACCTTCAATATTGGACTCAATTGTATGGCCGAGAATTACATTGAAACCCGAGGAAGGTTACTTACTAGTTTTTTTTTGGCCTGTGATCCTAACCCACGATCACAGGGAGGTGAACTAGGAAGAACTGGCCATGCTAGACCCCTGTAGGACTTCGTGGATTCTGTCCCTTAAGGAAAAATGAAAATTTTATTCACGTTGTAGTGGGTATGTGACAAATTGGTATCCGAACATGGTTACAACACTCATTGGTGGGATGATGAATGAGTTGTGCATAAGCTTCGTTCGAAGCACCCCTCTGAAGGAGTAACCCCTTAGCTTGACTCTCTTGTCCAGGATTTAAAACTTGGAAAATGAGAACCCGTGTGCATGTGAAGGGATTTATGAAATTATGTAAATTATAAAAGTATTATTTAACTCTTGACTAATAACCAGCGTTTTCCCTTTCACTCAAGCGAATGATCAACCACGGGAAACTACAAACACATAGAATAGTGACTCACTAAGAGGTGGGAGAAAGCTCCCACAAAAGAGACGAAGAATCTGACGAAAAGAGGGCAGTGGAAACCCCTCCAAATCTAGCCGAGATTGTGAGGAGTCTCATGGTTGAATTGCAAAGCTACAAGGGTCGACAATGAAAGGGTGATGAAAAGAACAAGAAAGAAAACCGAAATTAGTAGAAGTTTTATTGCAGAGCTTATCCGACCTACAGCGACAAATGCAACATGAACCCTAGATGCAGAAACATGGTCGCTCGTTGGCCATCTTGAGAGGAAACACATCAGAAAGGTCCACCCAGTGAGGACCCGGTTCAGAACTGATTTAAACAGAAGGAAGTTGGTGATTCAGAACACTCTTCCAGCAATAGGATCAGTTCCTATTCGAAGAAAACAAAGAAACAAAAAGACTTTTCCAAGGGTCATAAATTTGAGAATTCAGAAAGTCCAAACCTCTCCCTCTTTCAACAGTGAGATAAAGGGAGAGGAAGCCAAGGCCTGGCTACTTGGGTGAAGAAATATTTCAGGAACCATGATTTTCAGATAATTTGAAGGCCAGTGGCCACTTTTCAATCTGATGGAAAGGCTTCCATCTGGTGAGAATATCTTAAGAATATGAAAGGGGTCTGCGAGGAGGGCCTGTCATGGAAACAATTTGAGAAAGTACTTCGAGAGGAAAGAAGTGAAAGATATTTGACGAGAAGGCTAAAGATTTTTATGAACTCAAACTAGGGCAACTCCTATAGAGAATATGTCAATAAATTCCTCAACCTATTGAGATATGTACCCTACATCCATGAGAGAGAAAGCTGAAGGCACAACTAATCAACAGATACCCAAGGAATACTGGAACTAAATCAAATTCGATGAGCCAAAGACTTTAGAAGATACTATTTGAAAAGAAACATATTGTCATGAACAATATGGACATGAAAATCTACGTGGATATTGGAAACACTTATAAGAGTGGTTTGAGAGTTGAAAAAAAGGAGGATCAAATCCTCAGGATTTAAAAACTACAAAGAAGAACACCAGAATGAACTATCTAACCCAGGTGTACTCAACAAAATTTCCATCATTAGGCATAAATAAGGCACTGGACCTATACAGTGAGGGCCGGTAGCAAAGAGAGAACCTCTCTCTGAAATGTTGGGGTTCAGGAGAAGAGAATCTCCTGAGAGGCTGTACACCGACAACAGAACAGTCAGGAAAATTTATAACATTTGGGAAGCTACCACAGTCAATGATTTGTCAAGGAGTGTGCCGCAGATCTAAGCAGCCTTGGATAATAACCAAAATGACCACCAAGCTTCAATGGTGGAGATGAAAGGTATGATTTTCAACCATCTGGTATGTGTTTTGATTTACCTCCAAATTTAGAGTTATATTGCCTAGAGTTGTTGATAAGTGTAAACTATAATGCCATAAACATACCAAGCCATGGATGGAGGTTATGCCCGACACCAAAGAAGGTAGTAGAGGTCCTTACCAACCTGCCTTGATTAATGTTGGGTGAATTCCCCAAGAAACCCTCGATGTACTACCCCTGGAATCATACGACATGTTGATTGGTATGGAATGGATTTGGCCTCTACAAGAAAGGCTGGAATTTTTCCATAAAACCTTAGAATGTGTGATCAAGAAGGGAGGATAACCCTTCAAGGGATCACAAAAATGAGTCTAGGTGAGACAAATATCAGCCCTCGAGGAGAAATTATTGCCGAAGGGATGTCCCCTATATGTATTATAGGTGTTGAAAACAATGAAGTGTTAAATAAGCCCGATGATCACCCTATCCTGGAGACGCATAGATGTATTTTTGGAAGAGGTGTCAGGTCTACCTCCGAGAAGGGGCATTGAATTCTCAATAGAACTTGTACCTGGGGAAATACCAATGTCTAGAGCACCATAGAGAGTGAGCACACTTGAGTTGGTGGAACTCAAATTGCAATTAAGAAGAAATGATGGATAAGGTTATATTAAATTGGCGTGTGTCCCCATAGAGGGAGCACCAGTCCTATTTATTGAAAAGAAGGATGGCACCCCTTAGGCTGTAAATGAATTATGAACAACTCAATGAAGTAACCAACAAGAACAAATTGCCCCTTGCCCACGATGGAGTGATCTATTAGATCCAGTTGGGGAGGTGGATCTATTTTCTCCAAAGATTGACTTGAGGGTGAACCATCAAATTCTGAATCAGGTGAAGACATCCATAAAACCGCTTTCCGGACGGTATGGTCACTATGAATTTGTGGTGGTGCTGTTTGGGCTTAATGATGCCACTTTCATGGTGCTTGGCGGGCAATGTACTCAGTAAATTTTAGATAACTTTGTACTAGTTTTCATTCATGACATATTAATCTACTTGGGAATAGAAGAACAGAAAGAGCATCTTAGACTTGTGTTGCAGTACTAAGAGAGCATCAACTCTATGCCTACGAGATTAGAATGTGAGCTTTTGTAGGAAGCAAGTATTACTTGGGACATGTTCCGAGGAAGGAGTAGTAGTAGATCCTAACAATATCAGGTCTATCATGGAATGGCCTACCGAAAAGGATGTACCAGACATCAAAGATCCTTTATAGGATTAGCAGGATACTCTGAAGATTTATAAAGGATTAACAAGATTGGTTGTCCAATCGCTTCCCCTCCAAAAGAAGGGGACAAAATTTTTGTGGACACAAAAATGTGAAGAAAATTTTCAAACCATGAAACACTTTACTAACCCAGCCACCCCATGTTGTCAGCTGACCAGGCTGACTTCCTTGTGTGCCTGTGCATGCATGTAAGGAAGGGCACAGAAGGATTCCTTGTCACAGGGGAAGGAAGAGTCTGCTATGAATCCCGAAAGAATTAGATGAACATGGGGTCAACTATGTGACTCATGATCTAGAAGTACAAGCTGCATGCCTTAAAATGTGGAGGCATTACCTCTTGGGAAGAAAATTTGCCCCTTGTGGGATCCTTTGTGGATTTTGCAATATTTGTTTGACCAACCAAAGCTCAATACTAGATAAGCTACATGGATGGCCTCCTTGAATTTGATTTTGAAATCTAAAACATTAGGGGAAGAAATATAGTTAGTCGTGCCTTAAGGAAACATGAGAACAATTCACTTGGCAGTGGTGATTACCTGTGAGACAGATGTCAAAAACAGAGTTAGAAATGCACAACAAACATATCCCTTCGTTCAAACTGTGACCCTATTGCCTGTAAAGGCCCTTTGAAATTAAAACATGAAGGCTACAAGATGACCGAAGGAGGTCTTCTCACCTATAGAGATAGAATGTACATTAATCATTGTGAAGAGACTTGAAGAGTTCATCATGGATGAACCACATAAAACACCATATACTGGTCACCCAAGACACCAGAAAATGATCGTACCACCAGGAAACAATTTATTGGCCTGGATTGAAGAAAAGACATAGCCAAATATTTGGCCCAATGCATGGGAATTAACAGGTTAAAGTAAAACATCGACACCCAGCAGGACTATTACCCATCCCAGAATGGAAATAAGAAACCATCTCCATGGATTTTATCCTTTGGATTACCAACCTAATAAACAAGGAATGATGCCATTATGGTGGTGGTGGATAAACTAAGAAAGTCCCCTCATTTCATCCCTGTCAAATCCAATTGCAAAGAAATCGATATCCTTAGATATTCGTGAAAGAGATATTCCGACTGCATGGTGTGCCGAGAGCTCGACAAAGACACACCAAAATTTACTTCCATTTTTTGGAAATCCTTGATGGGCCGGGTTTAGAGACCAAGTTGTTGTTAAGCACCACCTATCACCCTCAGACCGATGGACAGACGGAAAGAGCGAATCAATTGTGGGGATATGTTGGGATGCATGTAATGCATCAACCCAGAAATTGGGAAGACTACCTGCATTGGTGAATTAAGCCTACAAAAAGCGACTACCAAGACCTCACTAAAGATGAATTACTTCGAGGGTCCTCTATGGTGAACCAGGTTAAATACTCCAGTCAATTGCAGTAATCATGTAAATGGGATTTCTTTTGGACCCCGACATGTTGAGAGAAATGGAACAGCAGAAGTATTCCAGATAAAACTTTCAAAAATCTAAAGGTCGCTCAGAACTGACGGAAAAGTTATGCTGATCAAAAGAAAACTCCAAAGGAGAGTTCAAGGTGGGAGACCATGTATATCTCGAATTAAGCCAGGAAGGGAGTTCTACAGAAAATGGGAGCTTGTGTAGTTGGCACTAATATTATGGACCTTTGAGGTTCTAGATAGCATGGTTGTAGCCTATCAGCTGCACCTCTCCCACAGTAAAAGTACACAATGTTTTCATGTTTCATTAAGAGAATATGTACCTGATGCTAGTCATATGGTGGCTGGGTCACCTTGATCCCGTTGGGGCAGGAGGGAAATTTCTACTGACACCAATGCATGTACTAAACAAAGAGCCTGAGACTGAGACCATTTACTTGGGTCCAGGAGTTGCAGTGGAAACATTTTTATTTGGATGAGAATCACATGCTTGGGAAATGGATGATTCCATGAGACAGGCATATCGATTTTTTGTTTACTTACGTACATGCAGTTCATGTTGACCAAGATACCTGCAAGAACATTGAGGTGTTGTTCCTTTTAAGAGAAATTGCAACACTACATTTCCCGGTTTGTAAAACTAACTGGACTAGCCAAGAACTATGGAAAACTCATAAATATGGATATGTGATGTAATTGGACCTTAGGAAAAAAGGTCAATGAATATGAATAACATTATAATTTTATTGCAGAGGCTGAGAGGATACATAAAAAAGAAGACCCACGATAGTAGAGAGAGCACCTGGAAAGGTAGGCGTTAACTTCCACCGAGAATTGTAAAATATTTGGACACCACTGGCGGAGAACCAAAAGCTGACTCGGCAGCCCTGAATTAAATGTCTTACTTGTTGGTACGGGTAGATGGTTTGTGAGGATGGGAGGTGGGAGCAGCCCCAGTGCGTCGGAGACTAACTGACGTGAGGTAATCATTCCACATGCAACCTCGGAAGAGGATAGGGCGTGGGGTAGAAGCGATTAGTGGAAGACGCGAGAGAAACCTACGCCTGCAGGTGAGTGATAAAGAGAGGAAGGTTGCCCTTCTCTCTTGTTCATGGAAAATGAGCAACAATCTCACGGCATCGTGGTCTAGGTCTGGGGTGGCTAGTGGTAAAATCCGTTTGGATTCACTAAGCCAACGGTTGGGTGGAAGCGGGCACCCTTTCCGGCGTTGCTTAACCACAGTGTTATTCTGATAAGTGTTTTACCTGCGGCGTACGAATATATGTTTTCGATAATTATGTTCATAAAGTTGTGAGCAGATGTTTTTCATTATAAGAAGTTCTGTGTGGTATTTTGATCAGTACTAGTAGTTTAGCATATATTCTTATAACAGAAAATCATAGCTTATGTTGATGAATGAATCTAATTATGCATAAGTTGAACTAAGTCAGATTTCTAGTACATTCGAAATTTGTTTCCCATATTATCATCTCTAGAATGCCAGGAATAGACCTCTTCTGAAGTTCCCTCTGCGGAAGAAGTTACCAAGAAACTGGAAAAGGACTTGAATGTGCAAAATATTAACTTCCCTCCTTGGAAAGGTTTACCAAGAACCTGGAAAAAGGACTTGAATGTGCAAGTATTAACAACCCTGTACGAAGAGGAATGACCCTCTTAAAATCCCGAAGTAGCAGCGTGGGGATAAGTATTGATCAACGGATGAGATCCTATCAGGAGATATGCGGTCATTCACGACCGTTAAATTGAAGGAATAAACGAGGGCATTAATTGCCTTAACCCTTTTTCCTTTATCTTCATGAAGAACGAGGAAATCGGAATCGTAGACCCCCAGGGTCCATGAGAACATATGGACCGTTGGTTTTTCCATGTCCAAGGAGCAGAGTGAAAGGGTGCGGCATCAGAACCAATCTGAACCGTCATATCTTAGCTAGAAAACCTGACAGTCGTTAGATCTATAGGGAGATAGATGAGGTTTAAGCCCTCGTGAATAGGGGCAAAAGAATCTGAGCCGTCCATCCGAGGAGGACAGGTGGTAGAGATCCAGGGATCTCGCGAACTTGGAGGTTCGCAAGGTAAGAGCCCAAAGGTTGGATGCTCCAAGTCGCGAGTGGCAAAGCCATGAGAGGATCAGGACTGTCCATCTGAGGAGGACAAGTGGCAGAGATCTAGGGATCTCGTGAACTCGAAGGTTCGCAATCTAAGAGCCCAAAGGTTGGATGCTCTAAGTCGCGAGTGGCGACGCCACGAGAGGATCAGGACCATCCATCCGAGGCGGACAAGTGGTAGAGATCCAGGGATCTCGCGAACTCGAAGGTTCACAAGGTAAGAGCCCAAAGGTTGGGTGCTCTAAGTCGTGAGTAGCGAAGTGCCGAGAGCCAAGCATGAGAGAACACATGGAAAAACTTCAAGGTGGGGCCCGCGTGATTGACGGGTGGACACGCATCACCTAGAGAAGGGATTCAATGCTTCGTTTACTTCTTGTGTCTCGGGGATTCGCGAGAGAAGGGCATGAGAGGTCAACACTTGGACTTACGAAGTCGCGAGTAGCGAGAACGCGAGAGGGAAAATTAAATATCGCTTCTCGAGGGGTCGTGAAGGGAAGGTGCCAAGATTCNAGGGAAGGTCAACCTTCGTTGACTTTCAAGTCTCGTAGGATCGCATAAGGGAGGAACGAGAGTTCAACCGTTGAACTCACGAAGCGGCGAATAACGAGAGGAGCTAGAGTTTAGCCTAGCCAGTGGTCATGTGCAGAGGACGTTGACAGAAGGAAGCTATACCCATTTTGTGATCTCGAGTATAAGTGATTTGTGAAGAAAATTCGAGGGTCTTCGACTCATGACTCGCGAGTTCGCAAGTTGTGAAAGGCGCCTGCATTTAGGCGTGTATGTTGTCCTATCAAACTAGGGACTAAAGAAAGGGAGCTAGGACTTTTTTGTTAAGCAGTGGGTAGATCTAGACGGCCAAAATATATGCACCCAGATCTACGACCAGGGTTTCATTCCGAAGCCCCCTCGCCATTCTACCTTCAAGATTGGATTCAATTGTATCATTGAGTCGTGAAACACGAAAAGATGCCTGGTTTGTTTGGCCTGTGATCCTAACCCACGATCACAGGGAGGTGAACAGGGAAGAACTAACCTACACTACACCCTCGTAGGACTTTGGGGATTCTGTCCCTTGAGGAAAAATGAAAATTTTATTACGTTGTAGTGGGTATGTGACAATCTTCTACGTGGAGAAGTCGTTCGTCAAACTCTAATTCATTGTGCGTGGAGGAGGTCACATCTTCAAGATGCTAAAGAGTTTTGAAGGGGGTGCACTGCATTGAAGGATCATTTTTACTGTTAAGATGTTGAATAATTTGATGTTTTCCATAATTTCACGAGAGAGCAAGTCACCTCTACAGATTTGATTATTGAATTGCTACCATCGTTCACAAGGAATTTCTTGCAAATTGTCACATATTATGACTACTAGAGCTTAAGGGAGGGCACATATCCTTCTTTTTACTGCCAATAGACCCTGAAAACTATTGTCAATAATCATTCGTTGTCTTCTCTGGTGGTCACATTCTAGCCATATCGCAGGTAATTCATTGTTATGAAAGAGGAATAGGAGCCTGTCATGATATGTTGTAAGATTAGGATTTTATCACATCATCTCAAACCTTCAATGAGTTCTAACCACTTGCGAATTTGAAGGAGCATAAATTTGGGTCATAATACACCTACCTAACTCCATCATCCCTCAAGTCAACATCGTGGGCCAAAATCAACGAACATCACATGATTATCTATTTAAGACATCCTGAAAGATAATCATATCTCCATACACAACCAAGACAAATGAATCACATCTATCAAATTCATAAAGATATAAATATGCACAAGTCACATACATCCTAAAATATCAATCGCATGGTATAGGTAACAACCCACATAATGTGATGAACATCATATGAAAATGATAATATCTCTCATGAACCTCAAAACCTATGGCAACTAAAACAACATGAACTAGGTCAATTCCATATTTTTGACAAAATATTTATGCAAGAGTAACATCATGGTCAACACCCTCTATCTAATATAATTTAATAACCTTGGCCCTATAATGTATAACACTCACATCGGTTGTAATCTTAGAATTAATCACTAATTCTACAATGGGTTTTGGACCTGTATCTATGGCATCCTACCATGAATTATATGCACATGACTCCTCAATTATAGAAGGATAATATATCTTCTCACTAGAATTTACAAGTGCCACAAGATCAACAAGTAACTCATAAAGACCACCTTCTCACCCCTCTAGAAAAAGTCCTCAGACTAGATAAACTACAATCATTGATGGTGCAATGTTGTCCCTCAAATGAAACTCTTCAATGTACATATATGATACAACAAACTAAAAGAATATTCTTCTTTAAACCAAGAACCAATAGAAAATCAGTCAATAACATCACCTCAAGGCATCTAGAAGGAAATGGAGCCAAGTACTCCTATCACAAGATAAGTAACATAATCACCAAGTTTTGGGTATAAATTGCAGCAATGGTGCACACAATGTACTAATCTAATGGTTATGAATTAGATCCCAACAAAAATGAAAAGTGGAATATCAACTAGAGTTTAGAAATTTCCATTGCTAACTACTTTCCCTTTCTGGAAAATTTGGGCTGGGAACAATCAAAATTGCGATTCTGATCGGTCATTGTAGCTTTTGGGGGTACCTTCCACACGATGACACACATTTTAGGGCTATTATTTGTGCTAGCTTTAATGTGTCAAAATTAGGATTTTTCCTAGTGACTTATAGAGGTCTAGTGGAGGTGGGAAGTGAGGTGAAATGGATAGTAAACATGTTGATAATGGTATATTTCAACAAAAACTTGTGGAAATGTCACAATTGGTACATATTTATATTCCATGTGGATGTCATAATTCATCCTTACAAATTTATATTCCATGTGGATTTCTTAGGTACATATTAGTGTTGATTTTCCTAACCCCTCTCAACATGATTCATACTTCATTTTTATGACTAGAATTCCATTTTTAATAGCGACGAGTATTTTTATTAGTTTCCATGAATCATAAGATCCTGGAAGGATGTGGCATGGAATGAGATACATCACCCATGCCTCACATATATTCAAGAGTGTATAGGTTGAAAGGAGGGAAACTAATGTAGGAGTGTCCCTTTGAAGAAAAATGATCATGCATGAATTTTATTAATGTACATAGGTTAGGAATAATTTTGTATTTAGTTTTATATTGCATGCCCAATTTTTATTTTTGATATTGTCATTGTAAATAGGATTGTGGATAGAATTCTTAAGACCTCCTTAATATCATATCCATGCTTTAAATTTCGTCCAACATGCATAATTTTTTTATGGCATCCATATTTTCAAAATTATGTAACAACGACAAAAATTATATCCATGCTTTAAATTTCTTCCAATATGCATAATTTTGTTATGGTATGCATTTTTTCAAAGTTATGTAACAACGACAAAAATGGGTAAGAAATAATTTTGGAAGGCCTAATGCATAGGTAGATAGGTTCAATATGGAGAAATTATTTATTAGTACAAATTTCAAACTTGGTTGGACCTGTTTTTTCTTTGTAGTGTAGTTATGCACTAACTATGAAAGTTGGAAAATGATAGAAATTGTTTTTTTGGTAGACTTGGATTTCAAAGAGGAAGATTGATTTTGGAAAATAGAGTATGATGGGTTGTAGAAACTGTTGGTAGCTCCGTCTTGCAATTTTTTTATTTCCATTTATCACTAATTATATATCCTAGTATGCATTTATTCGAGGCATTTAACATTGATATTTACTCTTTGGAATTTAAAAAAGAAGTTTGAGGTGGGGGGGATTTGAATAATTTTTACATGAAATCAAGTTTTAGGTGTAAAATTGAAAATACAAAATTTTAGGAAAGATTTTAATGATAAATTACACATTTTCCAATTTGAATCATTCTATTTGGTTGTGTAATGAAGGTTGGGCATGCATTTTAGTGAAGCTAGTTAATTTTGGTCAAATCATGGTCAAATGCCAACTTGGAAAAGCCATAACTCACCAAAGAAGATTGTTTTAATGATTTTAGTTATGGAATATTTTCATCCACCAAAAAGGATACAAAAAATAGATTTTATTTTCATCATATGACCATCATGCACATTGTGGTATGCAAATTCTTAAGGCAATTTATTTACGTGGGTGCTCTATTTTATAATGGAAAAAATATTTTTTGAAGCGTTATGGGAATTTTGATTTCTTGGATTGGGTTAGATATGAATTTTTGTAATGAAGGAATAAGGGCTCCTATATGTAATTCAATTTATGATATTCCATAAAATTACATTTAAGACCCATGTGTATTACTTCATGTAAACTTATGCATTTCTACAAATTTGAAGTTAGTGTGTAACACTTGGTATTTTGAACACTTGATCAGTTATGTGAGCATGTATAAGGATGACTAATGGTATATAACATGACATACTTGCATAATAACCATTCCTACATACACTTATAGTGCAAGACATGCATTTTCTTAGTTTTTATAAAAAAAAACTATGAAAAATTATTTGCATTCTATAATTATAATTAGTGTTTTAATTTTTAATATATCTTGAAATGTCAATATTAATTGTTTTGTAGTAAATTTCAATAGCTTCTTCCTTGTACCTTTTAATTTTCAAGTGGAATTATTATTTATGTGTTGGCATGCATTTTCCAAGCCCCTCTTGGGTGATTCATACTCTGTTTCTATAACCAAATTTTCATTTTTAAACAACGGTGAGACTTTTTATTGGTTGGAAAACATTTTAAGGTACATTTAAGAGTGAATATATTGGATTATTTTGATTGAAAAGAGGGAAAGTGATGCAAAAGAATCCCTTTAAACAAAAATGACTCTACATGAATTCTATTTGAGACCTTGATCATGAATTCTATTTGATACCTTGTGCATTTTAGTGTATTCATTTTTCACTAATTTTTAAGTAAACTGTTATATTTTGTAGTTAGTTAGTTTTATTTTTCATTTATTCTCAATTTTGGTTTTGATGTTGTAGTAGAAGAGGGTTACAGGGTCATGATTCTTGAACATGATATAATGTACTCAACATTGATTTTTACCTTGTGAGAAAAAGGAGAAAAAGGAAAATTTGGATCATACTCTAAGTTGAATCTAAATGGAATCAATCATAGATATACATAATTGTATAAAATATATTTTATCAATTCATAAGTGGTGAGACACATTTTTCACAAATCTTATATTTATACATAGCCACCATTCCACTATGGGCCACCTTCTCACATCTAGGATCATTACATAGCAGTGTTGTAATGATAAAATTGATCTCCTCTGTTGTTTCTTTAAAAACGATTTTGACATCGTGCCCAAGATTAACCTCTAGAATAGGTTAGAAGAGATTAAAGTCCCTTTTGAGTTAAGAGCTACTACAATAAGGCTATATGACAAAGTTATTTCCAAGTTTAGAAACACTGAGGGCTGGTCAAAAGAAACTAACTGTAATATAGGAGTCTAGCAAGGTTGTCCCCTATCCCCTGCCCTTTTTAGCATCTATATTGATAAGTTAGAATTTTTTTTGGAGGGTGCAATATGTGTTGGCCCAACTCTCATTAGTGTAGTCATAATCCTCACTCTTTATGCTGATGATATTGTTCTTATGGTGAAGTTTCCCTATGACCTAGGAAAACAACTAATAATCCTCAAGGACTTATGCTATAGCATGGGCATGACTGTGAACACTGACAAAACAAAGGTTATGATAATTAAATCCAAAAGGATCACACATGATACTTTTTTCTATGACAACAATATCTTGAAGGAAGTGCCTTCATACAAATATCTTGGAATCGATATCCACCACAAGCTCAATTGGAACTATAGCTAGGTTGTTCATTTTACACAGTCAATAAATTAGATAATAGGAGGAAACCTGCATTAATTAGATTTGAAACTTGATGTTTCAATCCCCAAGTTGTGATCATTTTTAGGAGAGAAATCTCACAAATTAAAATCTCATCTTCTTGAATAATAAATAATAGTATTCCCCTTTTATGTTGAAAGTCAACTTTTTAGCCGACTCATTCCCTTTATTTATTTGGATTATTATTTATTTTAAGGATATGTAGGACATGATTCCAATCTTTGTTGATATTTACACCCTCATCTCTCTTCATATTATTCATTTTCAACTCTATTTCTAGTGCTTACCATATTTTTATTTTTCCATGATGTTCTAATTTAGCAATGATCTTAGTGTCCTCGATACATATGTGATGTCTAGTGTTTTGTGAGTGTTCAACTAAAGCATATTTATTTGATTGATTATGTTTTGTGAGTGTTCAACCTTACTTAGAATGATCTTCTCATTTCACCAATATATTTCTTACCACAAGAGAATGGGATAGAATATACACCTTTTTTCACTTTCGGGTTATGGCATATTTTTCATGATCTAGCATTTTCCTTAGGGTTATAGGAGGGGAAAAGGATAATTCAATATTACTTTTCTTCAAAATCCTTGTGATTTTTTTAGTGGTACCTTTAATGTATAGGAGGTTTATGTTTTTTCCTTCCTCATTATCATTGTTCCTGATACACAATCCTCTCCTGACTTCTAATACAACCATATTAAACTATGTTTTTTTGTATCCATTCATTTTGAACACATTTTACATGTGTTTTGAACCATATCTACTAGAACACATGAAAAATAGGGTTTATGGTTTCCATGATGAATTGATGATGGAAGAAAGTGGGTGTGTCAATTAAATTTGAGTCCAGAAACCCTCCCATATCATTAAGGCATGTGAATAGTCTATCTAGGTCAAATTTCAATGCATACAGATACAGTTTGAAAACATTTTAATATTGACCCCATTCACATGTCATTGTTTCCTGCCTCTAGTATCTTGATGGTGTTGATTAAGAAATCAATGAAAAAGAGGGATTTTTCATCACAACTATGATGCAGATACATTTTATATACATTAATGTAGAACCCAAAAGAAAAATGGATAAAGACTGACGAAAACCTAAAACTTGCGTCAACCAAATTGTGTACTTTGAAAGAAAATTAGGGTTTATGGTTTACATGATGAATTGATGATGGAAGAAAGTGGGTGTGTCACTCAAATTTGAGTCCAAAAACCCTCCCATATAGTTAAGGAGTGCCAATAGTCTATCCATGAAAAATTTCAGTGCCTACAAAAACTGTTTGAAAAAATCTCATCATTGGCCCCATTCGAAGGTCATTGTTGTCGGTGTCTAGTCCTCATGCATTTTTTGTTCCTTGTTCCTTATTCTGTGTTCCTCATTCCTCATTCCTAGATCCTTGTTCCTAGTTCCTCATTCTTTTACCATGGTGTATTCCCCAAGATCCATTATTTTTGTACAAAACATACTAATGGCATAAAATGTCCCACACAAAGACCAAATTAATATTCACTACATAAGTCTTTTGTCTTTTTTCAATGACTATGTAACGAATCTCAATTCTAAGAAGATTCAAATAGGAACTAAGAACATTAAGTTATTTCCTTAACCATGGGTGGCATAACACTATCATTCAATAGTAAAATTGTTACATTTCATTGTAAGGTATCATGTGTACTAAGGGATTGAGCCACCACAAAGGAAACATACCAAGAATATTTTTCTTATGAAAAAGATATGGTACTATCCATTTTGAGGTTTGGAATAGAGATTGTTCTTATATACTACACTACATTTCACCATAACATAATCACTACACTCCTTGCAAACCATGTAACACCATTCAAATTAGACACAATATTCTTGCAACAAATTAACTATACTATCGATGAACTTTTTCGTCGATAGTATAGCAAATTCGTCGCAAGATTATTTACATTCATCTCTCTTGAGACAATATCAAATGATGCTTGGATTCATTTCATATTTGGTTTATCAACTTGAAATATAAATTTGATACTTTTCAAGCTAGATAAACCTTCAGTCAAATACAATTATGAAAATTGGAATCATTAACATATCGACTAGAACATATGAAAAATAGGGTTTATGGTTTCTAGGATGAATTGATGATGGAATAAAGTGGGTGTGTCGGTCAAATTTGAGTCTAGAAACACTCCCATATCGTTAAGGCATGTGAATATTCTATTGAGGTCAAATTTCAATGCATACAAATACAATTTGAAAACATTTCAACGTTGGCCCCATTCACATGTCACTATTGCCCGCCTCTAGTATATTGATGTCGTTGATTAAGAAATCAATGAAAAAGAGGGATTTTTCATCACAAATATTATGCATATACATTGTATATACATTAATGTAGAACCTGAAAGAAAAATCAAGAAAGACTGACGAAAACCTAAAACTTGCATCAACCAAATTGTGTACTTTGAAAGAAAATTAGGGTTTATGGTTTACATGATGAATTGATGATGGAATAAAGTGGGTGTTTCACTCAAATTTGAGTTCAGAAAACCTCCCATATAGTTAAGGCATGCCAATATTCTATCCATGACAAATTTCATTGCATACATAAACTGTTTGAAAAAAATTCAACGTTGGCCCCATTCATAGGTCATTATTGCCGGTGTCTAGTCCTCGTAAAATCTTCATTCCTTGTTCCTTGTTTTTTGTTCCTCGTTCCTCGTTCCTTGACCATGGTGTAGTCCCAAAGATCCATTATATTTGTACAAAACATACTAATGGCATAAAATGTCCCACACAAAGACCAAATTAGTATCTGCTACATAAGTCTTTTGTCTTTTTTCAACGACTATGTAACACATATCAATTCTAATAATATTCAAATAGGACATAAGAACCTTAAGTTATTTCCTTAACCATGGGTGACATAACATTATCATTCAATAGTAAAATTGTTACATCTCATTATAAGGCATCATGTGTACTGAGGGCTTGAGCCACCACAAAGGAAACATACCAAGAATATTTGTCTTATAAACAAGATATGGTACTATCCATTTTGAGGTTTGGCATAGAGATCATTATTATAGAATACACTACATTGCACCATAATACAATCCCTACAATCCTTGCAAACCATGTAACACCATTCAAATTAGACACAATATTCTTGCGACGAAATAGCTATACTATCGACGAACTTTTTTCGTCGATAGTATAGAAAATTCGTTGCAAGATTATTTAAATTATTCTCTCTTGCGAAAATACCAAATGATGCTTGGATTCATTTCATATTTGGTTTATCAACTTGAAATCTCAATTTGATACTTTGCAGGCTAGATGGACCTTCATTCAAATACAAATATGAAACCTGGAATCACTAACATATCTACTAGAACATATGAAAAATTGGGTTTATGGTTTCCATGATGAATTGATGATGGAAGAAAGTGGGTCTAGAAAACCTCCCATATCATTAAGGCATGCGAATAGTCTATTTAGGTCAAATTTTCATGCATACAGATACAGTTTGAAAACATTTCAATGTTGGCCCCATTCACATATCATTGTTGCCTGCCTCTAGTATCTTGATGGTGTTGATTAAGAAATCAATGAAATAGAAGTATTTTTAATCACAACTATGATGTATATACATTTTATATACATTAATGTAGAACCTAAAAGAAAAATGAAGAAAGACTGACGAAAACCTAAAACTTGCATCAACCAAATTGTGTACTTTGAAAGAAAATTAGGGTTTATGGTTTACATGATGAATTGATGATGGAAGAAAGTGGGTGTGTCACTAAAATTTGAGTCCAGAAACCCTCCCATATCGTTAAGGCATTCCAATATTCTATCCATGACAAATTTTAGTGCCTACAAAAACTGTTTGAATTTTTTTTAACAATGGCCCCATTCGCAGGTCACTGTTGTCGGTCTCTAGTCCTCGTAAAATTTCCGTTCCTTGTTACTTGTTCCTCATTCCTCTTTCCTTTACCATGGTGTAGTCCCAAAGATCCATTATTTTTGTACAAAACATACTAATGGCATAAAATATCCCACACAAAGACCAAATTAATATCCGTTACATAATTATGTTGTACTTTTTCAATGACTATGTAATGAATCTCAATTCTAAGAAGATTCAAATAGGTAACAATATTGATGAAATCTTATACGATCATGATGGTATAAAAATGAAATATCTTCTCTCAGTTTCAAGAATAATTTATCCTCTACTAAACAAGGCCAACCACATGAAGTTGGAAGCTCATATGGCCCCTCCCCTCCCCCTCACATCACTCTCAATTGATCCCCAAAACCCAATCTATAAAATAGAAAATAATCAAAAGGAACGTCTTGTTAAGATTCATGCATAGAAACTACAAAAACAAAAAATTAATTAAGGTACATGAAATTATGTGTTTCTAAATGATATTTTTAGTCTACTACGTACTTTAGTATATTGGAAACTATTTTTAGGTTTCAAATAATAATTAAACAACATGTAACCTAGGATATAAAAATGCCGCATAAAACTTAAAAACATGTAATTAACCCATGACATTAAAAGTAAATTATTTTAAGAGAATATTTCATACAAATTGAAATATTATATAGTCACGTACCTAATCCAACCTCAACATTTGTGTAATCATCCTTATTCTCTATCTTGATCTTCTTCATCGAACTCGACATATGTATCATCATCCGGTTCTGAAACGCTGTTGAAAGGATTGATGATATCATCATCATCATCAATGTCATTTTCAAGCATATTTTCATCGGCATCATCATCAATAATTGCAATATTGTCTCCTACGCCTGGATCATAATATTCTTCATCTTCTTCATATGTCGACCCTCCATGATCTTTTGCCTCTGTCTGATCTGTCAAATCATCTTCTTGATCTTCAATATCATCTTATTCCTGTAAATGAGTATACTTAATTGTCCTTCCTCTTGGATCATATCTAACAACAAATGACCAATCCATTTCACCTGGAACATTTGAGTAAAACACATGTTCACATTAGCTTGAAAAAACATAGTGATCATGTCCTCTTTCAAACACCTTTTTTTTAATCATTGGAAATCCATTGGCATGTTGAATAACAATTCTTTCCTCATCACTTTCATTCATTTGTAACCTATACCATTTGACATCGAACATAACTAATTTGAAGGAATCAAAGTCACACTCAAGTATATCATTTAAATACCCATAGTATCTATTTTCAGATTCCTAGGGATGTCTGTCACTCCTAGAGGAAACATTAGTGGCCTGGAATACTGCAGTTATCCCACTATCATAAGTTTTCCTAGTTTCATCCAATTGTTTGATGTGAAATTTATGACCATTGCACCACATAGCCTTGTAGTGTTTCAACTGCAATATATCAGATATGTAAAAGATGCATTGTCAATTAATAAATTAACATGTATTTATATAACTTCGAAAGTATCTAAAAAATACACTACACATGTAGTCACATTAATATAATATAAAATAACTGAATTAAATGGGTGAATTTTCTTACATATCCATCTTTCAAACCATATGCTCGATCAATTTCCCTCTGCGTAACATTGGCATCTCCATTACGACAAGCTTCTCTAACCAATTAAGATAGTCATTGCCATGATAACCTACCTCCATTATGTTGTTTATATCTTTCAATCCATACATTCATCCAGTCAAGATTATTTGCAATGTATAAATGCAGTGCATCCCACTCTTGAGCAATTGAATAAAAAAAACATAATTCACCAATATTAAATATTGGTTATAACGTACAATATGCAGGTAATTATAAAAATTTATAATTTATGAAATAAATTATATTAATATATTAATGAGTATGATCCTGTACACAAAAAATGAAACTTTATATGTATTATTAATATAGATTTTCACAATTATTAATATATTGCCTCTCATTTTTTTCATTCTACCTTGTCCCAATAGATCCTCCCGATATTCAAATTTTTTATGGAGTTCACATCCCAAATGCGATCCACTGCATGCATAGTTGGCGCTGCTAATTTAGGAAGATACTAACTAATATACACCATGGATTGATATACCATATGTCCCTCCATCATAGAACCCTCAGGATGTTCTCTTTGTCTAACCAACGCCTTCAATGATTTCAAGTGCCTCTCCACCATCCACATTGACCTTATGTGAATAGGTCCACAAATTTCAATGTCCTCAACTTGGTGTATGAGGTAGTGTTCTTGTGCATTTAAAAATGTAGGAGGTATATACTTTTTCATTTCACACATTAGATGAGGAATTTATCTCTTCCAATACTTTATATCATCTTCATGGATTTATTTCAATGAAGACCATCTACGTGATATCATGACACAAGAAAACAACATGTTTCAATATAACATAATATAATACATTACATTACAAGTAAAACATGTGTCATTAAGTACAAAAATAATTTGAAAGAACATTTTTCATATAAATCACAACTACTTACCTCATGTATTTTCCAAGATCATATATAACTTGTTTGATGTTGTTGTCAAAGTCATTTGGGAGAGATAGCGGTAGAACATATTGTAAAAAAAAAATGAATCGTTATTTGTTTCGACCAAAGTAGACAAGAAAAAATAAAAAAATTAAAGATCTATAAGGCCAATATATATAAATATGTATACCAAAATTATTACCTTAATGAAGGTATACAATCATGTGTTTTTACCCCACCAAATTTACCTTTCTTCATTAATATATTTTTTATGTTTGAAGCAAAACCCATGGGAAATTTAATTCTTTGAATGACTTCTTTTACATCATTGCTTTGTTTCTCTGTTAATAACCATGGAAGGTTATTTTGGTCTAGTACTCCATCTGATATATTTAAATATTGGATCACACTTTGCATTGCATGATTGGCTTCCTAAATGTCAGTACAAATTTTGAAATTTTTTTCTTTGTCCCTCCTACCATCTATGATTCGCCATAATGTTTCAGTCACATTCTTCCAAATATGCATTGTATCAAACAAATGAGTTGTTTTTAGCTCCTCATAGTAGGGAAACCTCATGAATTGAGTGGGATAACATTTCATTCCTTGTGGAAGCCCATTATTAATACTTTCATGATGATTGCGGCCTTCATGAAGCATAAAATAAATCACAAAAATAATTATCAAATACAGTAAAATAAATTCAATGATTAAAATGAACATTCAAAACATTACATGATCTATGATACATTATGAAATTGAGTACCTTGACGATTTCTATTATATTCCAACCTCCATAGGTGAGGTGTTATTCTTCGTGGTTTTAAACCAATCTCTTCTTTCCCATTGAAAAGATGGTTTTTAGTAGTATAATACCTATAGTTCTTAGGAAGAAGGTGCCTATACTCATCAAACACCATCTTTCCTAAAAATTTTGAATGATGATACTTCATCTTAGGGCCACAAACTAGACATGCAAATTTACCCTTTGTTTGAGGACCTGCAACAAATGGATTAATGTCAATTATACAATGAGATTATTTAAAAATTAAAAATGCACCATGATAACATTAAAACATTATATAGTATTAAAGAGAAATATTAGAATGATACATACCACAAAAATGTGTTAGTCCAGGGGCATCATGAATTGTCCATAAAAGCATTCCATGAAATTTAAATTTCTTCTCCCTGATTGGTTTACATATGTCATACATTATGATGCCAGCCCATAACTTTAGTAGCTCGTCGATAAGAGGCTCGATATATACATTCATATATTTAACCTAGTACTTACCTAATTGTATTAAATTACACATAATTACTATAGGAATGATATCATGTAATATATATAATTAAATAAATAAATAAAAAATATTATGCAAAAAATGAAACAAATGAAAATGTTAAATTCAAAAAATTAATGTAAACAAATACCTAGAACAATCATTGTCAACATTATGTGCTCCCTCTTTATTGACATCTAAGGAGGAATGTTATTGTTGATAACAAAAATAGGCCACACTAAGTAAATAGACCTAATCTCTCTGAATGGATTAACACCGTCAACTGGCAATGAAAGCCTAACATTACGAGGTTCATCTTTGAAATCTGCCCATTTTTCCTCAATTTACCTAAATGCAGAACCATTAGCAAGCATTTGAAGAACACCATCTCCACTTCTTTTATGTGCATGGTAATCCATAAGTTGTGCTATGCTTTCACACCTAAACAATCACTGCAAACGTGGAATTATGGGAATATGAAGAAGAACCTTTTGAGGCACCCTTTTTGTTACTTGATCAGTTCGATATCTACTGATAAGACATTGTAGACATTCTGTTTTCGAAGCATGTTCTCCATAATATATAATATGGTCATTAGTACATGCATCTATAGTTTGATAATCCATTCCAATGTCTTTCATAATGGCATGAAAACCTCGATATGTGCGAGGTAAAATATTTGACGATGGTAACAAA
>SNQJ01S0023179.1:189435-200052 GCA_010110895.2 Picea sitchensis | reverse complement strand
CAATTATTAAAGTAAAAATTATAATGGAGGATCAAATTTATTAAAAGAGTAATTGGTTGTTTTTATCTACACTTGCTAAATTGATTTTTAGTTAAAAAGGAAAAAGGGGGAAACTTAAAAAAAAAGGGGAAACTTAAAGAAAGGAGGAAACTTAAAGAAAAAGATGAATGTCTAACTTAGTAAGGAATCTAGCCATTGGAACTTTATATTTATGAACTCAACTAGGAATTAAGTAAGGCGTGAGTCATTTCATAATTGTAAGGGAATAATGGGACACCGAGGAGCGTTTCTAGGAACGCTTTTAGATGGGTGAGGGAAATATGAATGTTTAATTAATTAATAAAATTGATTTTCTGGTGCAACATGTGTACGGGGGAGGTTTTTCCTAATTAAATAAATGAAAAAGGAGTCTAATGAGGTTTTGGGGAAACTAAGGACTAAGAAACTCTATAAAATAGATGGTGGAGGAGGAGTATGGATCACAGTTGGCTTGTGTAACGTTACACTGCTGGAATGTTATCTTAACTAAACTTTATCTTGTGGGAGTTGGGATGCCCAACTTGGGTAATGAGTGGTAGCTCGACCTTGCAAGGAGAGCTCGGTGCTAGCATTCTCTAGTATTGTGTGTGTGGCACCTTTGCGGCTCAGGGGGCTCAGGGGAAGAAGAGTACCCCTATCGTTGGCTGGGAGGTACCGGTGAGCTCACATCAGTTGGAAAACATGATCTAGACAGAGCGCGCATAGGACAATGACTTCGGATCATTTGCAATTGGCTACAGTATGCATGTGCATAATTGTATTAATTAATAGCTCAATTTTTTGTTCATGCATTTCTTTATTTTCAAAATTTCGCTTGCGTAGATGTTGTTAAAAGAAAAATACTCGTTCTGTTATGCATGAGAATTTTTATATGGGCAATAGTGCGTCGTGTGAAATTGCAAGAGGGTCTCTAAATTTCTAGTTCTGAGCCTTGTTTTGTTACTGTGTTTTATTTATTCCTTGGTTGTGTTTTTATTTTATTATTGGTTCTCCACGGAGAAGGTCTGGATGAAGATTTGTTTTTTATATTTTGTTCCCTTATCCTTTAAGCTATTAGTCTATGCCTGAGCAGTCGGCTAGGAGCCGAATCATCTGTCTTTCACTCTGATGTCAAAGATTTAGATTCAATCGCCCTGCTTTCTTGTGCATGGATAATAACTGTAGGATCCTTTCTCTTTACCCAGTGAACTATTCCTTTTTCTATGCACCTTGGTTTTTGTAGCCTTGCGTCTTAGATCCTTTGTTTCTCTGCACCATAAATCTTAACGAATAAACCTTCCATGTCTTGCAACGCCCTTTTTCTTAACGCTTTGATGTATAACATGTTGCTCCTAAATGTTTGTCGTATAACATTTTCAAAATGAATTGTTGAGTAACGCTCTTCCTTAGGCTTTGTTGTATAATCTATGATCCTCAATCATTGTTGTATAATGCATTGTTGAACTCAATTTCTCCTTGAACAAGCTCCTGCACAACTTTTGTTGTATAACGTTTTTGCTGAATAACATTTTGTTGTTTCAAGTTTTTGTTGCATAATGTTTAGCTGAATAACGATGGATGCAAAACGGTTTTAAACAAGTTGTTGAATAACGCACGTCTCCTCAATTTTTCTTAATGCTTGGCTCTTCAATATTTGTTGTGTAACGTTTTTGAAAAAGGATTAGTAGAGTAACGTTTATTTTCTTAAACGATTTGTTGCATACAGATTTTTACTGCCATTGAATTCCATTTATTACTCCACAGGAATTTATTTCTATTAAATTTTCATTTATTACCACACATACTTCCATTAAAATTCATTTTATATCATGTTTAGCTTTGTGCCTAGATCACTGTTTAAATTCGCGAGCATGAGCCAGTCACCTTGCTAGCCTCCACCGTTCATTGTTCTCATGGCAGTGTTCTTTTAATGTTTTTCTTATGGTTGAAGAACAACGCCATAATGTGGTCGAACAAATTTATTGCTGAGCGGTGCCAGGCGGATTTACCATTGCGCCTTTTAATGGCAGTGAATCCCTTTTTGGGGGGGGGTTTCTAACTGGTCATAACCATGCATTATTTAAACTGACAGATAAGATGATATTATTTAAGGTTAGACATAGATATATTGTTAGATAGCGATTTCCATAAAATTATCTTTATGAATGATCTATGATCTCTGATCTCTGTGATTTTTGGACAACTATTTAATCTAATAGATAAGATAGTGATTTCCTTTTTAAAGTATTTAAATGTATTATGTACGAATGGACATCAAGGCTTGACATCTGAACAATAGAAGAATACTCACATGTATCATCCAGTTTTATTTTAGCAAGAACTAAATATCCTTGGATGTAATTAATAAATTTTTAAAATGTGAAGGTCCTTTTTCTTTTCATATATATTTAAGATTCCTAGAAAAGTATAAAATATTGCTAGTGCGGCGCCTCTTGAGAAGGTATTTAGGTGCAACGTCACTAGTGGAAAGTAGGTTATGCCAACTGGATGGAAAGCATGTCATTATGGTGAATGCATATGATATTATCAACATTTTAATACAGGTCATAATGTATGGAATTCTAGTTACCAATAATGGAGTATCACATGTTAGTACACTTGATTTTGGAGATCCTTTCCATAAGCATCAGATGCCTTGCAACTATTGGAATTAATGAGTAGAATATACTTTTAATCCATCCACCTTTATGATTTGTCATTATTCCATTCTACCTTTAGGAAATGATGTTTATCATCCCATAGGAAGTATAAAATCTTTTAATTGCTACATAACAATTTAATTGTGGAATAATCGTATGACAATTATCCATTCTAATGGATTAATTGATTAATTGCAATGTTAATAGATTGATTGTTGCATCGGTAATAGAGTAATTGATTAATGAAAACAGTATTGCACCTAGTCATAATGGTTAACAACTAATGATTTGTGGTTTATTGGTGTAATAGTTTAATGGCTTGCACAATATTGATGGTTGGGGGTTTATAGTTTTTTTTGATAAATTGTTTAATAGTTAAACGACCAATTGGTTACCATGCACCTTGTGCCTTTAGTTGAATTGTAATGGTTGGTTGGTCACAATTGTTACACCACGTATGATTTCCTTGTGGGAAACAAGAAACCCTTCGGTTAGTTGCGTAATTTAATTTTGAATGATGTCACCTTGTGTCTTGTTGACCTGTTGATTGGGTGCTTAGTTATAGTCTTTGTGTATTTATTGATAGACAGTTCAGTCTCCTAGCACGAGGGATTTAGCTTGGGGTAAAGGTCTAGATATGTTATGTTGTGCCATGGTTACAGTCACGCCTATCGCCTTGTGCCAACATTATTCCTGATGAGGGGATTATTGTGAGCTCTAATGGATAGATGCGACTGATAACCTGGTCGTAGTCTTGTGCTTCCCATTGTGGGTGTTTTGTTTGTTGTAATTGATGTTGGTGCTTGTTTCTGTAACTCCTTAATGTGATTGGTTTTTCTCACCATAGAGGTTTCTAGTTATTGGTCATCGAAGCGGTTGTGTTGGGTTGTTGATGTTTTCCTTTATCTCGTAGGTGTTGTCTTGCTTGTGTCAGGCAGGTAACCATTTCCATTTATCTTTTGATTATCGCATGTTTCGTCTAGTTGCATGATTTGCAGTATGTTGGGTCATTGATGTATGTTTCTTGATCTACATGTGTCATGTTCATCATCAAGTTGTGTTGAATAATTGTTGTCGTTGTTGCCTACCTATTTAAAAAAAAAAAAAATTGCACTTGCTTTGTGTCGCGTGTAGTCATACTGAGGGGACGTTACAGAGAAGAGATGTGGATGCTATGTGCATCTGTCTAAGAAAAATGATTACACTGAGGCTTCAAAGGAATTTTTTAACATTACTCACAAATTCCAAAACCCTAGACATCCAAAAAACTAATCCTAGGAGATGAAACACCAAACGTTATGTGGGCCCTGATGGGTAAGTTGGTACCTCAACTTCCCGGGGTCGTAAATTTTGCATGCGACCTCTGTTTCAGGCGTGTGATAGCCCGTTGGAAAGGCCTTTTTGAGAGCTACACATCATGTCATAAAAATCTGAATTTGTCTACAATTTAACTATGGAAAGCCAACAAAACATTGTTTAGGGCCCCAAAACGACTCTAGAAATACAAAAAGATGTACTGATAACAAAACTTCCAAAATAATCCAGTTGGATTAGGTCAGTGGCCACCAATATCCAATTGGAAGTTGTGTAGGGATTCAGAAAGTCTCGGAAGTGTAGAACCCACAATTACAAAGAATTATAGAAGAACATGTTGAACTAAAAACTGGCAAGAGGAGCCAGTTAGAATAGGTGGGTGGCCCACCAATATCCACCTAGATCAGTCCTCCCCCCTTAGGAAGAAATGTTCTCCATTGCATTGAGTGCCCCCATAAGGTGAGGAAATTTCTGCTGAATTTGGCTCCAAGTGAGCCACTTTCCTTGGATATAGTGTAAGGACCATATCAAAGTGGATGGAGCTTCTGATGGGGTCCTATAAGGCATTCTTTCTGCAAATGTAACCAGACCTTGTCTCCAACCTTAAACTTGTGCGGTACTCAGTGTTGATCATGGAATTTCTTGTACTTAGCATTGGCTTTCTGCAAAATCTCATGGACCTGTGGGTGGATGTGTTGAATCTACTCAATGAATTTGGTGGTTTTTTCAGCCTTAAACTGAACATGGGAAGCATCTGTTTGTGTGGTTGCAAGAGGTAGTGCAATATCAATGGGACCCAAAGGTTGGAATCCCATCCCCACGTGAAAGGGGCTATGGCTAGTGGAGCTATGGAGATCCATGTTGTATTTTTGTTGAACATGGGGAAGACTCTCATTCCATGTGCGAGGATGCCTAGAGTTATACATGTGCAAGATGTGCACACTCATCTGATTGATGACCTATGTATGGCCATCGGTTTATGGGTTGAAGGCAGTGGATTTAGTGAGCTTGGTGTCCAAAAGTGACCAGAGACTCAACCAAAATGTGTCGAGGAACATGTTTTCCCGATCATATATGATGGTCTGTGGTATCCCAAAATGAACCCACACTCATTCGAGGAAGAGCTTGGCAGTATTTTTTGCTGTGATGCTCTTCTTGCAGGCCGTGAGAATGGCCATCTTCGAAAATCGATCAACCACGACAAATATGCAATCATTGCCTTGATTGGTGGATGAAAGACCACACATGTAATCAATCGAGATGGATTACCAAGGCATCTCGAGAGTAGGAAGAGGGGTGTACCAACCTTGCTTCTTGATGGTTGGCTTGGCAATGGCACAGACAGTGCAAGATCTGATATACTTGTTGAATCCCTGTCGAAGTTTTGTCCAATAAAAATGTTTCTGTAGGACGACCAAAGTTTTCTCCATGCCAAAATGTCCTTCCATCCAACTGTAGTGAGCCTCCAAAATCATATTTTCACTCACTCTTGTAGTAACACAGAGATGGACCAGATGGCATAACCGTCCATCCTGAATGTGAAAATTGGTGGCATTCGCGCTTGTACCCAAGAGCTGATAGGTGGTGGTGAAGTCTGAATCTTGCTGATAAATTTGGGGCCACTTAGTTTCCTCATTCCCATAGGAATGGAGCACGGTGGTGAGTGTAGCCACGGGAGGTCGATTGAGGTAGTCAGTGACACAATTTGTGCTCCCTATCTTATACTTGATGTTGAGACAGAACTGCTACAGGTAGGTGGACCACTTTTGATGGTGATCATTCTACAACTTCTCTAGTGTCTATATAAACTGCAAAGGCTTGTGATCAATGTGGATGATTGTCTCCTTTCCCAGAATGTAATGTTTCCATTGATGATAGGCTTGTATAATGGAATACATTTCCTTGTCATAGGCAGGGTATTTTCGGACAATATCTGAGAGTGTCTCACTATGGTATGCTACTAGATGACCATGATGAGTGAGAATTGCACCTACAACATAGTCAGATGCATCAGTCTCAATCTCAAACGATTGTTGCATATCGAGTAAGGAGAGTACTGGAGCTGAGCATAAGCGATGCTTTAGATCATCAAATGCTCATTTTTGTGCCTTCCCCCATGCAACATTTTCCTTTCCACCACCCTTGGTCACTTGGCTAAGGGCCCATGCGATATGGGAGAATCCCAACACAAACCATCAATAGAAGTTGGCAATCCCCAAGAAGCTCTAAAGCTCGGTTAGTGTGGTCTGAGATGGCTAGTCACATATGACTTGGATGTTAGCTGGATCCACATGTACCCCATGTTCATCAACAATGTATCCCAAGTATTGGACCCTGTCCATTCCAAAGGAGCATTTTTCCAAGTTGGGATATATCTTGTGTTGTCGTAGAGTGCTCAAAACCTGTTGAATATGTTGCATGTGCTCCTCCCAAGTTCTGTTGAAGAGGAGGATGTCATCCAGATATACCACCACAAAATATTTGGTGAAGGGTCTCAATACATCATCCATCAACCTCATGAAAGTTGTTAGGCCAAAGGGCATGACCAACCATTTGAATAGACCTTCTTTATATTTCAAATTTGTCTTCCATATATTAGTCGGTTTGATGCGAACCTGGTGGTAGCCAGACTCTAGGTCAATCTTGCTGAAGAACTTTCCCCCCTTGAGTTGGTCAAGAAGGTCATCAATTTAGGGAATTGGATATCGCTTCCTGACTGTGATTTTGTTTAATGATCTATAATCAATGATGAGCTTCCAAGTCTCATCTTTCTTATGTACCAGTACAATTAGGATTTCGTAAGGGGAGGAGCTAGTTATGATGTGCCCCTTTTGATGCAACTCTTGGATCTGAGCTTTATTTTGTCATTTTTCCATCAACGAGCGACGATAAACTAGTCCATTAGGGAGAGGTTCACTAAGGGTTAGATCAATTGGATGCTTGACTTGTAAGTGCATTAGTACCCCAGCAGGTGAGGAGAATATGTCTATGTACTCTTCCACGATTCCGTCCACTAGCTTCTGCTACAAAGAGAGGCTTTGTGTAGAGGTCATAGATTTGGTGGCAACCTTATTCTTACTTTGAGCACGAATAAAAAAGAAGATGAAATTCTTGGTCTATGAAATTACCTTACTACTTTTCTTAGAAGAGATCAAAGAAATAGTGGTAGGCGACGCTGCCTCTGGTATCCTATACAATTGTCTACCCAAAGTAATAATAAAACTATGGGGTATAGACTCATACACAACATGTTGCTTCCACAAATATGGTTGTCCTAAAAGAACATCACAAACTTCAAGGGGAGAAATATCACACAATACCTCATCTTTGAAGGGATTGATGTTGTAAGGCAGATGACATTGTTGGCTGACGCGAAGATATCTTCCTTGGCGAACTCAACCGATGGTATAGGAATGTGAGTGTGGTGTCATTGGCAGGTCCAATAACTTGACCACCTCTATTGATATCAGGTTCTTCTTACTGCCTCTATCAACAATGAAATGAAGTGGATCCCCATTTACCCACATATGTGAGTGAAAGAGGCATTGCCCTTCCTCTGGTTCTTCTAGTTCACTTGGCTAGACTTTGGTGGTAGCGATAGTAGTGATGGGTTCGACATCAATAATCCACTTCCCAACTTCTGGATTTGATTCAAATTCATAATCTGCCTCGGAGTCGGAAGCTTTTAGCTCGACCACTAGTTATTGTTGGAACGACATTATTCAGTGTTGTGCCAAGTGATTTTATGGTATTCACACCACATTCCCATGTCCTTCTTCGACTTCTCATTACCCTTCTTGTATTGAGGCTTGGAATGGTTGTCCTGAGAGTGGAAATCTTTTCTCTGTCCCTTGTTTTGTGGGTTGGGGACACCTTTTCCTTGCTTCGGCCATGAGGAGTTTACAGATCCAAACTCTCACCTCTTCTACTTAAATTTCTGCTCGATCTTGAGAACATATCTATAAGTCGTACCCAATGATGCGATGTCCAGAAAATCCATTTTTATTTGAATGTATCTGTGCATATAGTCATGATATTTGAGTACCAGATGTCATTCAGAGTCTTTTTTATCCAATTTGGTGTGCAAGGTATGGAAAATATTGGTGAAATCTAGTATTTTTTGGTCCCTTTCCTGATGCAGGGTGGTCCATATTGCGTATTCATCCTTGTAGCTTCCAACAACGTAGTATTTTTATTTAATGGAATCCTTGAAGGAATCCATGTGGGTGAGACCGAAAATATTGTAGATTCCTCTATGGCCCTTTGCTCTGAGTAAGTATCCCACCAATCCTTAACATGCAGGACGACCTTGAGGAGTGAAAAAGTAATATTTTCCATATCGGAAAAATTGTGGATCGAAAAATACCCTTCGAGCATATTCGACCATTTATCTACAACATTTGGATATATTATCCTTTCAAATAATGGAATATCAAACTTTACTTGTACCTTGAAGGGGGTTGCATGGCTTCTTGATGAAGATGCATCTCATGTGGGAAGATGCCAAGGGATCTATGCAAAGTTGTCCATCATTTTGTTCCTTTGTTGTGCAAGGGCTTCCTCGAGCAATAGTTTAAAAGGGTATCCTACTCCATCATATTTATTCTCGTTCCCCATGAGTTGTGGTCAGGATCAACACAACCTATATTGCAAAGGCTCAAATGGTTCAAGTCCCAACTTCTTGTACCCAGATCTTGTCGGGGACATGCACGAAGAAAAATAAATGAAGAGAAGACCGCTCTGATACCACTAATTCATATTTATGAGAGGAAAGAAATAAATAAAAAACTGAATACAATAACACATATATCGAGAGAACAACAACAAATATCCAGTGAACAATAACTTCTATTGAATAAATAAAATTGGCTGAAACTGTAAAACTGCAGAACTGAAAACAACTTGCTCGAATGGTGGTAGTTATCTCTGAGAAGAGATGTGGCTGCTATGCACATCCATTTGAGTAGAATGATTACAATGAGGCTCCAGAGGCCTTTTTTAACATTACTCGTGAATTCCAAAACCCTAGACATCCAAAAACCTAACCCTAGGAGATGAACTATCTCAGTCAATAAATGATCATTAGGCTCAAAGAAATGATAATATTGGTTAGTCTTAAATAAGCCCTTGATTCAAGTGAAATGCTTACTAAACCAAATTTCACCCAAAACTTCATCATTCAATGTGTCAATTATTCTAGATGTGGACTTGGTGTGAAAATCTCACAAGATGATAAACCAATTAGCTTTGAAATAAAGAAATTGAATGAAATTAAATAATGGTACAAATCCACATACAACAACAAAAAATTTTGTCCATATTTATATCATCACCACTGGATCTAACACCTCCTTGACAATAATGTATTTATTAAAATTGACCACCTCAACCTCAATCACTTTGTTATCACTCTGGAATTTCCCTTGGTTGCGGGAGAAAAACTATGGAGGTAACCACAAACTAGCTTGCAGGTTGGAAGCTAGCTCTTCCAATTCCAGAGAGGGATCTCTCTTTCAAATCAGTGACTAAAAGGACTGATTTGTCTTATGCTCAGTGGCTAGATCTCTAGATCAAGATAAATTTTATGAAATGGTTGATGGCAGGGGAGAGAGAAAATCCATTGGGCATGGAGTCAAAATTGAGTGTAAAGGATAATTCTCAGTGACTGGTAATGGAAAAACCTAAAACAAAGGCAAGATAGACTATATCATCTCAGTTACTTTTTCGTTGTAGTATGGTAGTAGAAATGAGATTAAAATCCCATTGCATTTGAAGCATCTATCACTAGATGAATTTCAAATGCAACTTTAGAGGAAATAAATGAAATATTTAATTGTCATGAACAAAGCATCAATCAAAGGATGAATTCCATTCACATAATTTCCAATTAAATATTGAAGAACATACACTGAAATGAAAGATGAAACAAGGAATCACATACACATAAGAAGGTACAAACTAATAAACATAGACACATGAATCTCTGAAAAAGGCAGTTCTGGACTTTTGCATTGATAATTTTATTGATTCTCAAAATAATATGCAAGTACAATAGTCTTTCTCTCACCCTCATCCCCCTTTGGACCTCTCTCCTCCTTCAATATATATATAAATATCATATTCTAGCCTAAGGGGGTCAAAATCCATATTTTCCCAAAGATAGAGAGTTGTTACAATGCTTTAGGGATAAGACATTTGCAAAATCTGTCCATATCCTATTATCTAGGATCTGATCTTTGACTCACTTAAAATGGGCTAATTGAAGAGAAATCATGGGATTTGAGAGAATAATATTCAAGCTTCAATACCCAAATCGATTTGGGGTCAACCTTGTTGAGTTGGAGGCCCACCAAGTTGAATTTCAAAAATTTCTTGAACTTTGTCAACAAATTTGGCTTGGTGACATTACAGAAAACAGGCCTCAAAGATGACATCATATCTCCCAAAATGTGATATCTGTGTAAAAATTGAGAGAGTTTTTTTGTAGTATACCTAGGGAGGTAATATGGGGTACCTATGGAGGTACCCAATGGGAATGTAGTTATGTGTTATTAGTGGAAGTCAATTAATATATGAGAATGTGGTCATTCAATGTAAGGTGGACTAGGTCCACTATATTAATAAA
>SNQJ01S0023179.1:175967-187845 GCA_010110895.2 Picea sitchensis | reverse complement strand
CCATCCACATCATATAGAGATGCAAAAGTCATCAAGGCAAGGGCATGTGCATGAACACATTTATGCACCAGCAGGGCACCAGACAGGAAACCGATCAAGAGGTGCATGGAGGACTACCAACACTACGGGAAGAGCTCAAGCTATAGAAACAATACCATGGCAACCCCGACATGATGCAAAGAAAGATAAGGGTGGAAAGGTAGCAGATAGACATCATGTTCAACTTCCATTAGGATGGATGGATGGTCGTACTTGGTATCATTTGGCTACATTGCTTAGTCGGTCATATTGTATGGCTTCTTCTCATGTTTCGAGGACGAAACATGTGAAGGGGGATGGAATGTAGTATACCTAGTTAGGTAATATGGGGTACCTATGGAGGTACCCAATGGGAATGTAGTATACCTAGTTAGGTAATATGGGGTACCTATGGAGGTACCCAATGGGAATGTAGTTATGTGTTATTAGTGGAAGTCAATTAATATATGAGAATGTGGTCATTCAATGTAAGGTGGACTAGGTCCACTATATTAATAAATGCCCACTATGGTAGTTGGATGTAATAAATGTGAGAAGGATCTCTAGAAGGTTCCTAGGATATAGGGAGAGCTATATAAAGAAGTATAGGCAATGTAATGAAATATAATGAAGATTATTGTGATTGTACAAGCAAGGATTGCTTGAGGAGTTTTATCCTTCCATAAGGATTAATATATGGTGTTACCCTACCTCAAGGGTTTTCTCTATTTCTTGTGTTAATGTTATGGTGAATGGTTTATGGTTTATTCTTGGTTATTTATGAAGTATATTTATAGATCTGGCTTAGGTACTTAACATTTTTGTTATTTGGTATGTTCTTGATAAAAAACTCTTTTAGTTTTCAAAAATTACTTTTCATTTGGTCAAAAACTTAATTTGAAGTGACTTCTAAAACAGTCATATGTGCAACATGCTATGTCATAGTTGTGCAACAAGGTTGCTTCACAACAAGAACCTACGACAGAAACACAACAGACTTGCGTGGCAGAAACTCCTTTTCACACTTTGTCCATTATTTTTTACTTAAGATGATAGATGAAGGTTGATGATGATTGTGGCCTTATAAAGATGATTAGGTGTCCTAGAATTCCTTTTACCTCCTTCAAAATGACACTTGCTTCTTAAAATCTCAAAAACCTTATGTGCCAAACTGTAGCAAATTAACTCACATAACCTCTGAATGATACATTGTTTAAGTTTTTGCATTATCAGTGCCCATATCCTTATTATCCCTTTGATTACGCTTTGATTTGAAACTGACAACAAAAACACATTTTTGTTGCTAAAAAACAAGACTGTCACAGTTGCACAACAAGGTTGTTGCGCAACTGCAAATTCTGCATTTACAGCTCATATCCCAAAACAAAAACACTCCAGCATATGTATGGGCAAAAGTATGATTTCATCATCTGTAATAGTCCACTCTAAATCCAAAATCACTGTGCACATGCATGTAATCTTCAAATTTCCAGGGTATTTCAATAATTAGGGTTTTTGATATATGCAACTTTCCAAAGAAGGTCAAAATAGAAAAAAATTAGTTAATCAAACTCCAGGGGTTCAATTCTGACAATGTCACCACCTTTGGTCACCTTCCTTTTTCCTTCTAGAATCGTCATGATGCTGGTGTATGTTGGTTTGGCTGTGAGAATGAGAGGAAATGGCTTTTGCAGGGTAAAAACGCAACAACAATAGTTTCACATCAAACAAGTGAATTTATGGTTTGTGCAATGCTCTACTTTCTTAGTGATGTCACATGACACAAATGGATCTGAATTTATGAGATTCATTGTACATGACAAGATTGACATTGACTGATTATGATTGACCTACATGACCCCTCATCATGACCTTTTTGATGAGATGACAACCCATACCTCTTTAGGACAAAGTGGACACCAAATACATCCTAACTTATTTGACATTACTCAAACTTTATTATAATGTCCTTCTTAATCATAAAACACATTAACTTATTCTCATATAGGATGCCATAGTATTTTTAAGACCAATGACATGACCTTACCCTACAATACACATTGAATTCGGACCAACACTCTAACAACCTATTATAAGACACTAACACGCTTATTAATGCAAGATACTTTAATTAAGTATAAACATCCTTGAGAATAATTTATTTATTAAAATTTACCACCTCAACCTCAATCACCTATTAATGCAAGGTACTCTAATTAAGGTTAAACATAAATGGATTGACTTCCTTTGAGTTTATGACTTTAAGAACATCTATATGAATGATAAATAAAATATTGGTGTGGATGTTTTATTACGAAAGGAATACCACCCACCTTCAACTCCATATCAATTATATAGCATGTTTGGGTACATAAGAATATCATGGACTATGTAATGAATCATACTATAATTAGACTTTAGTGGGCATCCTTAATGTAAAGAAGAACTAGACTTGGAATGCCCAAAATAGTTCATCCTCTTTAATAATCACATTTATTTATAATTTCTCTCTCCTAGTGTACAATGGGATCTTCATCACAATCATATAACTCCCTCTACCAATGATGAGGGATTCTAAAAAACGTATAAGAGTGCTTCCTCCAATTTTAAATGGAAAAAATAAGTCTAATATTAAGCAATTTGCGGTAAAATGGGATGCTTTGCAACACAATAAAGTAGATAATTTTTCTTATTCTAGTTTTTTTCTAGCCTAATATAATTCCCGATAAATAATGGAAAGACGTTTCTATGGACTTCATTGTAGATTTTCTACTCTTTGACAATAAGGATTCTATCTTTGTGGTGATTGATTATCTAACCAAGTATAATCATTTTCTCCCTTTAACTACCAAGTTTATAGCTTTAGAGTTTGTTTATTTATTCTTCAAACATGTCTAAAAGTTCCATAGACTCTCTTATTGCATCAACTGCTATAGAAATCTCAAATTTGTAAATAAAAGTTAGAAATAAATTTTCAAATTAATAAAAGTTAATTTCAATATAATTACCTCTTATCACCATAAAAAATAAAAAATAATGGAAAAACAAAGATAATTAATAAATTCATAGAAAGTTATTTTACATAAGAAATAACAAAACTAAATAGATGAGAAAATTACAATTGAAATATTCCATCAACATTATTGAATTGATTATTTTCAAATATGTAATCCACATGCCAAAATATATTGCTACATAACTCGGAGATGAACTTGAATTTTGAAACCTGCTATAGTTTTGTGACTAGGCACCATTCCAATGCCTTCATGTGGAATAATGTAGTTATAATATTGTTCCAAATGTTGACCTAGAGGTTGAGGAAGGCACGATGTTGAACTGGGGAGGTAGCATAAATTACATAAAACCCATGATATTGGAGTAGGTTGTTTAGTTGTGACAAAACTATACTAGGTTCAAAATTCTTAATGACACGTACAAGGCTCAAAAGGATTTTGTTGGCCAAGTTCTCTTATAAATATTATAATAAAATAAAAATATCTAAAGGCTCCTTTCCTATGTTGGTCAAGTTCTCTTAGATACCCATCAATATGTAATAGATATCTTCGAGACTTTGTTTTGTGTAGCTACTAGTCAGCTTGTCACTAAGTAGCACAAGGAGAGTTTTATTTCCATAAAGTACATTCATTAGAAAGGTTGTCCTATCAATAATGTTGACATAATATCTCCTAAAGTCTTCAAATAGATAATTTCATGACAAGTTTGCACAATATAAGTATATTTTCAAGGCCTAAGGTTGCAAAAGGCTTTAGGTCATCATTACAACATTATGAAATTTTTGTAGAGAATATTGACTAGCAGGATTATTCACACTGTGCAGTATGATATGGAATTTATAGTGTGAGTGTCTTCTTCGCTTTTGATTAATGTTTTTATAAAAAGCATTTAAGAAATCATCTACTTTCTAGATAATATTAAATAAAAAAATATAATTTTTAGATAATATTAAATTAAAAAATATAATATTAAATAAAAAATTATATTTTTTTAGATAATATTAAATTAAAAAAATATTATACTTATTATGTTTATGAAATGTATTGTTTAATGTAATTGATTTTTTTATTTTTTTTAATATGTAATCAAATTCATTTAAACCATTTAAAGATTTATTTAATTTTTAAATAATATTTTGATTTTTAAATAATATTAATAAAATTGAAAATGTTTATTAAAAGTTGGGCACCTTACTTTATGTACTCATATGTAATCAAAATCATAATTTCTAGATTTTAGATAATATTAATAAGATTGGAAATGCTTATTGAAAGTGGGCCAAGTGGGCCACCTTGCTCCATTTCATAAGAATTTGTCACAAAGTTATTTAAATAAGGTGGGTTAAGGATTTTTTTCCAATGTTTTTATGAAGTGTAATTTTGAAGAGGTTTATCTACTTTTTATGAGTATAAAGCTCAATAATTTTTTTTATTCTAAATATATACAAGAAATTGTAAATTAGGTCATGCTAAAAAGGAGCCCAAGGAAGAGTGATATTGGTCATAGCACTTGTGTGATAAGTTAGGATCGATGATAGAGAAATATTTGAATATGCTTAGCAGTCACCAAACTAATGTCTAGGATTTTTATGGTAGGAAATAAAAGAGCCATTATGATTGAAATAGAGACAAAGGAGTATTTAACTAGATGAAGTTATACCTTCCTATAACAACACCACTTCCATTTGACCAATAATGAATTGTTTAGAAACTAGACCCAAATCCCGTGAATGCTTCACCAAGTAACTCTTTAGTAGAATTGAAGCAAATTGAAATCCTAATTGTGAACATAGATACAATCTACAAATTCAGAGCCTTTATGAAAATGAGCATATGTCTCTTCACTTAAAAAAAATTTGAAAAAAAACAAAAATACAATTACACTAAAATTAAAATATAAACGTTTTAAACAATTTTTTTATAAAAGCATATTTTAGCATCCATTGTGTGGGGATATTTAAAAAACACGCCCTTACATGTTGTTACTATGGAAAATGCATGCTCAATGCTGAGGTTTGAAAAAAAAAATCATTATAAATTCAAAGGAAAAACAAAATTTGTATTTTTTTTATATTTATAATTTTTTAAAATTAATATATAAAAGTAATTCAGATTTAGTAGTTTGTAGAAGGGGTATATGAACCATGCAAGTATAGATACAAAGGGTTATGTTATTTTCTTGAAGGGTTGCAACTCAATCATGTAATAGAGTTTTTGTGAATTTTGTTTGCTCAATTAAAATTTTATGGAGTAATTCATGATGTGTGGTTTCATTATATGTTGGGGGTGTACAATAGTATATTTGAAATGGAATAAGTGTTATACATATATTTCACTTAATGAATCTATAGGGGTTTGTCATGAGTATGTTCATGGATTACATTTTAATAAGGATGATCAACAATAATGTGGACATGTTGTGAATAGATGATAGTTGTATGTGACTGGAGATGATGGAGGGGTTTTTTGAGGGAGGTGGCAACTAGAAGGGAGGATATAGGGTTTCAAAGGACAAGAAGAGGTGTATCCCATCCACTAGCTCACTAAGGATTCCACCAATGGGAGAAATGATTGTAATGAGAGTAAAGGATGTAGAGGAGAGGGCATTACTAAACTCTTTTTGCAACCCAAAACCATATCTCACAAATGTTGTGACCTAGATTGGATCTTCTTATGTGGATGTATCCAAGTGCAAAGTCAAGATTACTCAACTAGGAAGAGGATTCTTCAGTTTCGTTTTTGAAATTTTAGCTAATGAGGTAGTCTAGAATGGAGGGCCTTGGTCTCTTAGTTCTTCAGGCTTGGTTTTATTTCCATGGACTACTTCCTTTAATTCAAACTGTGTTCTGAAGGAGTGGATGATGATCCGTGCTTGCCTTCCATGTTTTTTACTTCATTTTTGGGATCTAAGGATTATGAAATTTGTAGGTGACAATCTTGGTTCCTTCCATGGGTTGGATAAGAAAACCATAGTACATGAGGGTATTCCTTAGATCCTGATCCCAACCACTTATCAAGAGGTCTTCCAAAAGAGATTGTTCTTGAGTGGGGTGAACATGCCTAGTCTCAAATTGTGGATTAAAAAGACATCCCTTTTTGTTTTTATTTTTTCAATTTTCTTGTGCATCTATTCCATGAGTTCCCTAAGAAATCATGGGCAAAGAGGAGGTGGATTTATCAATAAAAATTGGGAGCGCTCAACCTATTTCAATTTGGGTGGAAAGTTCTTAGAAGGAGCCATCAAATGAAGGATATTCCACAAATCTTAGTCCATCAAAGGTGCATGGGGATGTGGGCGTTGTGATTGAAGCAATGATGGTAAATAATGGTGGTTTAAAGGAAGAAGGGGAACCAAATATTCTATGTTTAAAATAGTCTATGAGTAAAAGGGTGTTTTAGGAAAGGTATCAATAGATGGGATGTCTTAACTGGACTCATAAAATCTATACTCTTCACACTCTTCTCAAGTGTTAGTGGGTTTGTAATCACTAATGGTTTATCCAATAAATGGGGTGGTCCTTGAGGTGAATTATCAAATAGACATTGACAAAGTGGGAAAGAGTGGTCAAGGTAGAACTCACGTATTGGGATCGTTGACTACTTGTGATCTTTTTATCTTTGTTGGAGAGTAGTTAGTGGTTGTATCAATTCCCTTTACATTAGTTATCATTTGTGGGGATAATTCTATTATAGGATCAATGGGTGCAATTCCCCCTTTCTAGAGTCCAAAGTTTGATATTATGAGCCCAAACATTGATTCATTGATCAATAGCTCTCTCAAATGGTGGAGAATGTTATTTCATTTCCATCGATTTCTATCATTGCCAACAATTCAATGGTTCCAAAGCTATTGCATAAAGGGGTCGGGTTTCCAGTGACATAAAGTAAATCTCTCCACTATTCTCCAATCATTGTTCTTTAGATGTCCTTCTATTGTATCTTGAGTCTTTAGCCTTAGAGACACCAAGAATGTAGAGCCACTTCTTAAAAAAGAGCATGGACCCTAGTTGATATTTTGGGATTTTTGTCACCTAGCTCTCACACTTGAAGCTCTTCCAAGAGATTTAATACGCATGGTCAATACAAGTAGTAGTCATATCAGACAAGATGTGTAGCTTGCTCCCTCTATAATGAGAGGAACTCTAATTTTTTTTTTTGTGTGCTATGGTGTTTTGACCTATCAAGGTCTATTTAGTTTCATGGTATGCCTAGATGGCTTTCATGATGGAATAACTCAATGAAGTTGTGATAATAGTCTCATATACAAATATTTTTGATGAAATGGATGTTCATCCTCCTATTTTTTAGATTGTACAAGCCTATAGGTTTCAAATAGTTTGTAAACTCAACAGAGATTGTGAGTTTTTTTCTCCATGGAGCTTACCAATTAATGAACAAAAATTGATTTTGTTTTCCTTGGAAAAAAAAAGGTGATAGGTGTATGCATCAAGATAATTAGAACCATCTACTCCATGTTTTAGGTTGATGTATTTTTGGTATTCAAATAAAAAACTATTAACTCAATGTCTACTAGGTTATGAATATATAACATATTGATTATAGCTAAATTGTCTTTCGACATGTTTGAATAATGGCCTTAATGAGTCAAAATTGATCGTTTCTTTCACTTTGCATTGGATGATTTGTGAGGTTGGCAATGGTAATATTTAGGGTTAATAAAGAGTGGTGAATAAAAAAAACGTATTGTGGTAGGTCATGCCACATGTGCTTCTACTATGACATCCCTTAGTGAGTAGGTTTGTGGGAGATGAAAGTGTAAGTAAGTACAATTTCACAGTTCATTCATTTAAGTTCTACAACCTCTCTCAACAAAGATGAGTGAAAAAACAATGACTTCATTTTCAAGAACTTAAAAATATCCAATACAACCCAACATCCAAAAAAATTCCAATCTCTACCTTGCTACAATATATCTGCCCACTATTCCTTTAGGTGTTCCCTTCCCTAATTTCAAGGGTATGCTAGTTTTTATAAATATCGCCCTAATGAAAAACAAATATATTTTTAAAGTCAAAAGGCTTGTTGTTTCTCTCCATCATTGTTCATATAAATTATAAAAAAATTCAATAAATAAAATCTATATATACCAAAAGTTAATTCAATTTTCTACATTACATTCTTTTAGGCCTTATTTAGATTCATTAGGCAAGTACCTAAAAATATCTCTCCATGCCAAGGGATACCTACTTTTTCCAGTTTTCCATTGCTACAAATGCATCATGAGAGAGACACTCATTAGTGTGCACTCACCTTGAATGTATTGACATTGCAATAACAAAGAGTGTATACTTGTTCAACTTGAGAAACTTATATTAATATTCTAACTATGAAATCATAGTCAAAAATACAAACCAATATCAATCAAGAGAATGAGGTCAAAATATTGCATTTAATTTACAAATTATAGGTTATAAGAAGTTTTTAGATTTGATCAATTTTGTTCCAAGTATCATGAGAGACATTGTGGACCCAAACTTCACAACCTAACTAAGACAACAAAGTGTTTGAAAAAAAAAATCTTACCTCAATCCTAGAGTTCATTGTTTCTACACATGTTTTCAAGATAATTATAAAATTTCCAATAGTCAATAATTCTCTTCTTCTTAATACTTTGGTTCCAATTTAAATTACAATGGAAAAGGATGTCTAAGTATTGTCCATAAATGGGAGGATAAGTCCTTTATTAGGTTGAATTACMAAAATTTTGGTTTTATTCATATGAATGACACGTTTTTGTTTGTATGTTGGAGACATTGTCAATAGGTTGGTTGGTTGATATTGAAAGCTTAATTAATCTTTTTATAAGTACTTTGAACATATCTATTTTTGGTTTGGTTGTTTGATATTGAAAGTTTAATTAATCTCTTTATAAGCACTTTGAAAATATCTATTTTTAATGCATGATAGTAAGCATTGTGTAAAAAAAATTATAACTATATAAATTACAAAACTTAACTATAAGTTTTTAAAATTAATTTTTTTTTTAAACATTATATACACTATATAGCTAATATAAAAACATTTTAAAATAAAATAACAACAAATCCAACTATATTTAATATATGGAAAAATGGCTTCTAAAATAACAACAAATCCATTTTGATATATGGAAAAATGGCTTCCTAACTTTTCATCCTCCATGATGCTTCATCCATGTATGGCAACAAATATCCTCTCTATAAAATCATAGTTAAAAATTGTGCTCAATATAGATATAGAAATATCTCAGTCAAAAAATGATAATTCGGGTCAAAGAATAATCTTAAATCCCCGAATGCATGTAGGTTAGTGCATATTGTCAACTATGAATCACATCAAAATCTGGTAAGATGCGAACATCAAATTAACATGGTATAAAGTACATGGTTTTTACGAACATCTTCCAAATTCTTTTGATTTTTTAATAAATTTTATTTCAAATCAAGTTTTCATTGATTTGAAAAAGTTTCGATTGATTTGGAATTTTGAATCCTATGATATAGGATGTTAAAGATATAGGATGTTAATGTTTTCTACGGAATCAAAGTTTTCATTAAATTGGAATTTTGAATTTTAGTGTGGTTAACGTTTTCATTAATTTGAAATTTTGAAAATTCCAAGATATGGAGTCAAAGTTTTATTAATTCTAAATTCTCAATTAATTGTGGATATTTAAAATTGAAGAAGATGAAAGATTTTAAGTTTTTCATTTTTTAGGTTTATTATTATTGGTATATGATTGAATATAACAAAATTGCAATTTTATATTAATATAATAATTATATATATAAATAAATTAGTTAAATCTCGCTAGGGTGATTGGTTCCGAAGGGTTTCATTTGCAGGTTGACCTAGGTTCGAAATCCGTTGTAGTCTAGAGGAGACCTAAAAAAATTCAATCGGCTAAGGGTTGGTGTGGTCCAAGCTGGGTGTTCTACCTCTCCTCCACCTTATGGTTGTATTTATACCAAGAATAGTTAGTTGGAGTAGTTATTCACGAGGAATAGTGGGTTAACAACCTAGAAAACCTGTAAACTCCGACCAAAAAGGTGCATTTTTCCCACATTTATATTTTTTGGTGCATTGTAAAGGTAAACACGCTTTTTCAATGGGAAAGTAGTGTATAATCATTTTGTTAGATCAAAAGTATCATACAATACATGTGTTGCTATATCAAAAGTAGTGTATGGATTACCAAAATGTGGTTTTTCAAGAGTTTCAAGAGGAATTATAATCTGCAACTACAAGTGGATTTGGGATCAATGTTCAATGGATGCATCTTAATCATATGGGATGGAAAAAGATGTTATAACACTTGTGTCGTAGGGATATATAATAATACAAAAGAAATAACTAGTGGTTTGGCCTATAACCTATTATCTCATTGCAAGGTAGTTGTACAAACATAAATGGAATAATTAAATGTTCCATCATGAATCATGAACACTTTATATTTTTGGAATACCATATCAAGGTTGCATGAGGTCACTATGGAGGAAAGAAACAACCCAAACAGTATTATAGGTAGGATTGTGGTGGCCAACAATTTTTAAGGATGCTAGGGAGTATCCCTTGACCTATAATGTAAGTTAAAGGATAGGGAGACCTCCCAAGAGGAAATATCTACCTCTACACTTGATAGTTCCATTACAACCATTTGAGAAATGGTCAATCGACTTCATTAGGCTCCTCAATCTTCCTTCCAGACACTTTCATGCTCACAATATCATAACCACAACTAATTATCTCACTTGGTAAGTAGAGGCAACCTCAATACATGATTGCAATACTCAAAAAACTACAAAGTTCATATTTGAAAACATCATCTATTGGTTTGGATGCCCTAAAATTCTAACAATGGATCAAGATAAAAATTTCATGACTCTGAATGAGTTCAACCATGAATACCTTAAATCATGAATTTATGGTAAAACACCATACAAGTAGCCATTTTTTATCACCCATAAGAGAATGGGATCGTTGAATCATTTAAAAAGGTATTACAATAAGGATTAACTAGGTTCACCCTTGCCAACCACGTTGATTGATTGGGATGAAAGAATACTAGTTGTGCTTTGGGCATGTCAACAAAAAAAATAACAAATCACACTCCATTTAGTTTAGTTTACGATAAGGAAGCAATGGTACTCATAAAGTTTATGAACCCAACATGTCCATTGCACAAGAAAACAAGATGTTCCAGAAAGATGGATTATTGAACTAATGGGATTAGAATAAGATCGATTCTTGGCACAGTGTCATTAAAAATTGAAAAACTGTGACATAAAGCTTGACATGATCATCATATTAAAAGCAAGATCTTAGGCCAAGGCAACTTAGTACTACTCTATGATATCAAATATTTGAAGTGTTTCTCCTGAGTTTATACTTTAAGGCTGTAAAGTATACTTCCAAGGCATCCGTAAAGGTAAAGGTAATTAAAGGATAAGAATAAAAAAGAAGGGTAAAGAAGAATCAATTTCTTAACTGTCTCTATCTAGCTTCCCGTTGTTCTTGGATGCTGATATCTCTTTCAATAGCAACCCATGAACGTTCTAATTCAGCCTGGTTAGTCGTTGTTTGTAGAATAGTATTAAATAGGTTTAAAACAATACTGGTTTGATCTTGGAGACCAGGTTCTATGTTGGGTTGTCTGTTATTTGGGACATTCATGGGGAGTAAAATTTTATTTAGTTGTGAAATAATTCGATAAATTGTTACTTCGGTTTTTTAAGAGATGAGAATAGGAAAAATAGTTTTGAAATTCAAAATAATAACATAAATACAGTTGAGGCCGTTTCCTGGACTTGAAACAATTTGAGAATTGTAAAATAACAAAGAAATAC